>JAHIAM010004550.1:0-41337 GCA_021605205.1 Aegilops longissima
AGCGTAGTGCGGCCCTCAGCGACTCGAAACAGATCCCAAAGGGCTGGCCGGCGAGTCGCGCCGGATCATCTTGAGGAGCTCTTCAAAAAGTGTTGATGAAGGTGGTCTTCGCAATCAGGCCTCAACCTCACCAACGTCCTCAAGTCCTTGCCGCCGGATGATGATGTTGAAGCGCTCAAGACCCTTATCGCTCCCATTGTGGACGGGGTGGCGGGATCAAGAGGGTTGAGGCGTCGGCGTGGAATTAGGCCGCCGCGTTTTCTCTTTTCCTTGTCATTGCTTGGTCATGTCATGAAAACAATCTATTAGAGCTGCGACAAGCTATCTTGTAATATAACTCTATTTAGGGTAGTGATTTCTATGTTATTTCCTTTACTTGATTCCTTTCTTTGTATGTTTTTGCCCTCGCTTTTAGGGAACTTGTCGGTAGCGGGCACACAGGCCCTGGCTGAGTGCGGGACATCGGCAACTCTTTGGCGGTGCCGCTTCCGACAAAACAACCTTATGCATAACTAGTCATAGCTCACTTAAGTTGTTAGCGGACTCGAAACAAAGTAAGGCGCAACTAGCCACGAGTTAGTTCCTCACGCATAGGTTTTCCATACAAAATCACGATTAGTTCGAGGAAGATAACTTAAAATTTTAAAAAGCTGATTGCTGAAATTTTAGCAACTTAGCTTTTTCGGCGTTTGCTTCGGTGAAGCAAAACTTCCTCGACAACGCTTGGTCCACACCATTATCTTCTCCTTTCCCCGGCAAACTTGTGGGCGAGGAACCTTCCTTTCTTTGAAAAGAAGAAGAAAATAAAGTTATGGAGCCTTGCGGCTCGTTATTGCTTACAGGGGTAGGTGCTGCACAAGGTGTCGGATAATACATGCAAAATAATAGAGTAAAAGCATGAAATTGACAAGATGTCATGCACATTAAACTACTTATGCAGCAGGGTCTCGCCCGGCTTGTACAAAAGGATTACATGCAGCATCGGCAAGACTTGTACAAAAGGTGGTTGTCGGAGCAGTTCGGAAACCACGCCCTCTGAGTAAAACTTACGAAGATGCTCAATGTTCGAGGAGTTGCTCACGGAATGCCATCTTGGTCTCTAAGCGGACAGCACCGAGGCCTAGTGTTTCGTATCACCCGATAAGGGCCTTCCCACTTGGCGACAACTTGTTGGAATTCTTGGCGGACTGAGCGCGCCGAAGAACAAAGTCGCCTTCCTCGAGACTTCTGGCATTAACTGCGGCTATGGTAGCGGCGCAAAGCTTGCTGGTAACGAGCAGCTCGTACAACTGACTGAAAGCGGTCCTCCTCAAGGAAGCGATCGTCATCTTGCCATAACTGCTCTTGCTCAAACTCATCATAAGCGAGCACTCGAGGTGACCGATATCACGAGTTCCGTGGGGGAACGCCTCTGCTCCATAGACTAGGCGAAAGGTGTCGGCGATGGCTCGATTTGGCGTCGTCTGATCGACCAAAGAACCACCGGCAGCTCCTCAATCGATTTCTTCCGCTTTTGCGCAGCTGTCGAAAGTCCTGGTCTTGAGCCCGTGCAGCACTTCAGCATTGCCCTCTCCGCTTGCCGTTACTTCTCGGATGAAACAGCGAAGCGAAAGCAGACCTTGGCGCCAGGTCTTGGATGTACTGCATGAAGGTGCGGCTGCGTGAATTGCGTGCCATTGTGGTGATGATCCTGTTAGGAATCCCAAAGCGGCAAGCAATCGACTGAAGAACTTGGCTTCTTTTGTCTTGTCACCTTCCTCATCACTTCCACTTCAGGCCACTTTGTGAACTTGTCGATTACAGCGTACAAGTACTCAAAGCCTCAAACAACTTCGAGGAAAGGGCTGAGGATATCGAGCCCCAGACCGAAAATGGCCGAGGATAAAGGGATCGTCACAGAGAGCTTGAGCTGGCTGGTGTGTCTGCTTGGAATGGGCCAGCGCTTCACACTTGGTTACTTGTGATTGCATCTTGGAGGCTGTCGGCCAAAAGAAACCTTCTTGGGAAGCTTTGCGGCAAGTGCTCTTCTTGTCAATGTGGTGACCACATATGCCTCCATGTATCTCTGCCAACAGCTTACATCCATCTTCGGTGAATACACTTCAATTTCACACCGTTGAGTCTTCTTACATGCAGATTGTCTTTGTCGACAAACTGGTACATACTTGACTGCGGGCTACTCTTTCCGCTTCTTCTTGCTCTTAGGGAAGTTCTCCTCACGAAGGAAATGGACAATCTGTTGCGCCCATCTTTGGAGCTTGCGGCTCGACAACAAGGACTAAAGGCACATCTGCTCTTTGCGGGAACATCCTTCTCGGCAAGATCCTGCGGCTCAGCGGAAGCTTGATGTTCCCGGCAAGCTTGCGGAGCAAAACTTAATCCGAATTATGCGCTTGAGCAACAAACCCTAGGGCTTGTCGGGCAGACTGCTCCTCGGCACTCTTAGTGTTGATCTTGGGGACCTTCTTGGCGGCGGCAGGGAGCTCTGCTGGGAAAATAGTCACCGAAATCAAATTCCTCTTCTTGTTCTGTCCGGTTGATGGCGTTACTGATCGGTTGAGTCAGCTTGGCACAAAATCCCTGGTTCCACAGGTAACTTAGTCTGGCGCTTTGTGAGCCATCGGCAATATCGTTACGAGCTCTTGGAACATGTTCCATCTATAGGCCGTCAAAGTGCTCTTCTAGCTTTCTCACTTCATCAACATAGGATTCCATCAACTAACTCTGATAATCCTTGTTCACTTGGCGGACGACAAGCTGTGAGTCACCCCTGACAATGAGCTTCTTGATCCCAAGGTCTACTGCGATCCTGAGATCGGCAAGCAAACCTTCATACTCTGTAGTATTGTTTGTTGCTTGCTCCTTGGGAAAGTGCATCTGGACTATGTACTTGAGGTGCTCTCCGGTGGGTGCGACAAGCAGCACGCCAGCACCGGCGCCTTGCAGCGAGAAGGCACCATCAAAGTACATCAGCCACTCTTTGCTCGCTTCCTTGGCGGGGATACTCGTTTGGAATTTCTTCATCTTGTGTTGGCGTCCATTCGCTATGAACTCTGCCAATGCTACTGCTTTGGATAGTTGAAGTGCTCTCAAACTTGAGGCCAAAGCTTGCAGTTCAGTGCCCACTCGACAATCCCTGTTGCTTACGGATTTTGCATTATCCTCTTATTGGAAAGGGGTAGCAATGTGATCTCATGTGCTTGAAAGTAATGGCGCAGCTTTCGAGAGCCATGAGAAGGCGAAAAGCAATTTCGCACGCAGTACCTTGACCTAGCCCCTGAGAAGAGGCCGACAAAATAAACTGGTAGGCGCTGCACCATCCTTTTCTGCATCCTCTCCTGCGCTGCAGATCCATCCTTATGCCGGGACGAGCTTGCGGTGAAGTCCCTTGCTTGTCGGTGGGCGCATCTGCCGTGGTTGCTAGCTCATCATCCGCCTCCTCTCCGCTACTAACACAGCACTAACCACTTGATTGGTTGCCGCTATATATAGCGACAACTTCTCTTGTGGCTTAGGTGCGACAAGTGTTAGAGTGGAGGACATGTATCTCTTTAAGTCCTGCAGCGCAGCCTCCGCCTCGAGTCCATTTCATTGGACCTGCCTTATTCAAGATTTTGAAAAATGGCGAGGCGCTCAGCAGAACCTAGAGATAAACCTCTTGAGAACAGCTACATAACCGGCAAGTCTTCGTACATCCTTGGCGCTTTGGTGCTTCAATCTGCTCAATGGCCTTGTTCTTGTCGGGATTGGCTTCAATTCCCGCTGAGACCACGAAGAACCGAGAAGCTTGCGTGGGGACTCCAAACCGCACTTCTCGGGGTTGAGCTTGAGGTTGATCTTGCGTAGATTTGCAAAGGTCTCGTGTAAATCTTGAATCGAGTTGCCTTGTCCTTGCTCTTGACCACTATGTCATCCATGTAGGCTTCCACATTTACGTGCATTTGCGGCTCAAAAGCGTCGTGGACTACTCTTGCAAATGTTGAACCAGCATTCTTTAAACGAAGGCATCTGTCACAAGCATTATGTGCCACATGGGGTAATGAATGCGGTTTTCTCCTCATCTTCTTACGCCATGAAGATCGATGATATCTGGTATGCATCAAGAAATGAAATGACAAATCACATCCGGCCGTGGAGTCAACAATCTGGTCGATCGCGGCAAGGAAATGGATCGTGGGACAAGCTTTATTAACATCGGTAAAGTCGATACAAAGCCTCCATTTCCGTTTGCCTTCGCTGCGACTACGAGGATTGGCCAACCACGTAGGATGGAGCACTCCTATGACAAGGCTGCTGCTTCCAATTTCTTGATTTCTTCTGCGATGAATTCTTGGCGCTCCACTTTGCTGCTTCCTAACTTTACTGCGGCGGGTGGCGCATGAGGACAGAACAGCTAGGTGGTGCTCAATTACTTTCTTGGGAACACGGGGATGTCGGATGGTTGCCATGCAAACACGTCGGCGTTCGCCCGCGAGAAAACAGCAGCGCGCTTTCCTATTTGGGGTCGAGAGTGGCGATGGTGAAGGTACCACCGATGTCGTCCTCCTAGCGGATACCTTCTTGGTCTCTGGTGGAGCTGCCATCGTCTTCTTGTACTTGCGGTGGAGCTTCGATGGTGCGTCCTCGGCGGTGGCGCAGCACTCCGAAGAGTGCGCTTGCCGGGCGGGCATCGAGCTCTTGCGGACTTGGTCTTCTTCTTCCCGGGAGCTTGCGGCAAGTGACTTGCGATCTGCTGCGGCTGCTGCTTCCGGTAGATCTTGTCGGCGCGAGATAAGAGCATCCTTCTTGTCGCCGAGGGGCGGAGATGACCTTATCGGGCGGGCATCTTGAGCATGTTGTATGCATAGTGAGAGGCTGCCATAAATTTGGCGAGTCTTTGGGCGGCCAAGTATCCCATTGTAAGGCAATGGAAAATCAGCAACGTCAAAAGTGACCCTCTCGGTCCTGAAATTCAACTCGCTTGCCAAGCGTCACGGCAGCGTGATCTTTCCCTTGACTTGCTCCTTCCGGATTGATTCCTTGAAATGTGCTGTCTCTTGAGTTAGCCGCCGAGGATCTAAAGCACGGGTGCGGCGGAGGAGATCAGGTTCAAGCCGGCCCGCCGTCAACTAGCATCTTGGTGACCTTGAGGTTGCGGATAGTTGGTGAAACCAACATCGGCAAGCACCCGACCGCCGATTATCGCGATCGGGGTGGTCCTCAATATCAAAGATGATAGGCATCTTGGACCATTCGAGGCTTGCGTGACTCAATGGATGGTTACGCCGCATTAACTTCCGCATCCACTGCTTGAGTTGGTGGTGTGAAGTATGCAGAGAAGCACCGCCGTCAACGCACAAGTCCTCTGTGGCTTTCTGGAACTCCTGCTCATCAGCCTCGTCATCATCCACGTCTTCATCGTCGTCTTCATCTTCGTCCTTGTCGCGGCCGCGGGGAGGTTTGTCTCCTTGCCGCTGCTTGGCCTTGCCGCAGCGCCCTCCTCGGCCGGGACGTTTCTTGCTAGCTCCTCCAGCACCTTCCTGAGCCTTCTCCTTGTCGCGCCGCTCGTACTCAGCCTTTTGTTGCTCGACCTTCTTGCAGCTCTGGAGGTCATGGCCCTTGGTGTGGTGGATCTTGCGATCTGCTTATTGGATCCGTCACCTTGTCGGCGGCCGCCCGACTGGCGATTGGTGCCAGCGGCAACCTCCTTGCGGAGCTACCAACTTTGGCCTTCTTGGCGCCACCTCCGTTGCGGACTGCTCAACAACTAGCACATCTTTGCCTTTCTTTTTTCTGTTGTTCCTTGCCTTGACTTTTCTTTGCGGGGCAGCCTCCTCACTCTCGAGATCCTGCTGTACATATTCTCTCGGAAGTCTCCTCCTTCCTCGGCCGTGCACACTTAGCCGGCCGGGGCATATAGCTCGCTGGCGTCTCGATCTTGCACGCCGCCATCTCCTTCCACATCCTACGGTTTATGCGTTACGATGGAGCAGCGGCGATTACCCTGGCGGGGTGGACATCTGTGATGTTGTGTTGTCTGTGACTGAATCTCTGAATGTACTTGCGCGGGGCTCCCCTTCCCTTTGGCGGCGAGATGAAGGTCGCTCTCTTGGCCATGAGGTTTGTGGCGCTGTGAAAAGCGCCGACAAACTGATGGCATAGATCCGCCAAGAGGATATGGAGTTGTCCGGCAAGTGCATGAGCGAGGATCGACATTGGGCTTGAGTACGGCGGAAGTAGTTGGCGGAATCTTGTCGTCTACGCCCCGGCAGCTTGCACCGCAATGGTGTAGATCTGAGGAACTCCGGCGGATCGTCTTGCCGTCGTACTTCTACGAAATGCGTCGGCTTCAAATTCTTCTTCTTTGGGCCCTTTGGACTTGCCGCAGCTCACGAGTGAGCAGGGCAACCTACGCGTCACGGCAAATCGCTGGTTCCCTGGCGCATGCATGTCGACGAGAGGGCCTAAGCGCTGGTCGGATTGGCCGCGCTTCTCTTGGCGCTCGATCGAGTTCGGCGTCTTCTTCTTTGTCGTTCGTGAAGAACTTGGCGCTGATCGCGGACGAGCTCGCGGATCTGATGGCGGTGGAGTCATTGTCGAGTGGATCAACGAGTTGGCGATCTTGGCCTTGAGGTGGAAGTGCATGGTGGTTGCACCTCCACGGTCTCGTCGCCACCGGCTCGTGCTTAGCGGTCCTGCGCGACAGCGATGTACTTTCGGCTGCCGTGGAGTGTCACCGTTAGCAAAAGCCGATGAGACTACGGATTGTGGCCCTCCATTCGCCGACCTTGTCGGCTGTTGGAGGTAATCGAAAGTAGTTGAGCTCTCGCCAAAGCTTCTGCTGGGTGGTGGGTGGTATTGGCGAGCAGTGCGAGGCGGGATATTCTCGGACTTCTAACTATGTTAGAAGAAGCGATATCCGTCGAGGCGACCGTGCCTCACTCGTGCCACCATGTTGGCGTGCCCGCTGGTCTTGAGACCCGAGATCCACCAGCTCGATCTTGATCCAACGGCGTATGGTCTTGTGTATACCATGGCGCTGTCGGTCCGCGCCTCTGAGATGGGCCGGTGCATGTCTGAGCCGAGGTATCGCAGCCTTGTCCTGAACTTAGCGGTGTCGTGAGCTCCCTACGCGGCGCCCGTTCTTCCGCGGTGTCTACCCACCACCCATTTGCTCCGGTGGTGGCGGGATCGGCGTGGGCGGCTCGCGCCGCGCGAAGCCTTCTTCCGGTGGCATGTCGATGAAGATGATGAAGATGTAGCTCGTGTGAGCGCGGATCAGGTTCACACAGCCTCGGCGTCCCCGGCGCCAAAGATGTTGGGGAAGCTGATCGTACCCACGAACACCTATGGGACCAGCGGACCGAGCCCCTTCGGTTCGGCGGGGCGGAGATCGCACAAAGCGAATCGAGGTGAAGCACACGGCGGTTTACAACCGGAGACTCTCCGGAGATAATACTCCTCTGCTGCATGTTTTGAGTGTATTGAGTTCTTGCTAGGGGGGCGCCGAGTGCTCAGTACACACCAGCTGCTAACGAGACCTAGCACAGGTGCTTTACGGCCCGAGCCTTCGAACCCCTCTACGTTGCGCATGGGCCTCCTTTTATATGCTCAAGGGGTCTCCGACGGGTGGCAAGCGCGAGACAAAGGTAGAAATGGAAAAAAAGTGCGGTTGGTACAGCTACTTATGCAGTGCATCATACCTAACCACGATGGCGGGGGACAAAGGCATTAAATGCCGTCTATCGCGCCGAGCGATTGCAAGCGGAGACCGTCGGCGCCACCGCTGCCTCGATGGCAATCTTGTCGGCGCCGCTTGCCACCACGCTCCGCTGTCCGCCTGACCTCTGCCATACCTGCGCTGGAATGGTCCCATGGCGACCGCGTTGGTGGATGTCTTGGAGCCGAGAACAGTGGTAGTCGCGGCAGCGCCTTGCCGCGATTGTTGCCTTGTCACGTCCAGGAAGCTTGTGCGCTCACGGGCCTTCAACAAGCTCCTCTTGCGGGGCCTTGTCTCCTAGGTGCCTTGGTTGGCCTTCCCGGCAAGCTCCTCTTGCCGGGGCCTTGTCTCCTTGGCTTAAATACCTTGCTCTTGAATGGCTCCAAAGGAACCACGGAGGAGCTTGGCGGTCACCCGGCAACCCTTGCCACGGGGTGCTGCGACTGCCCGTGCACAAGTTCGGGATACTAGGGTACCCCTACTCTAGTACACTGACAAACTCCAAATTGAAAATAAATTCAAAAGAACTTTGAATTTAATTCTTTGAAACTCCCAACTCATATTTAATATGTTTTGAAGAAGTCATTTTATCTTCTCTCATGAAAATCATTGAGTTGCATGATGTTCATGAATTGGAAAATATTTTCCAAATGAACTTCAAATATTTTCAACACCCTTGTCATTTAAATAAATGGAAGGAGTCATGTCATCTTCTCTCGGGGTTTTGTGATGAAAAGAATTTGAATTCGAAGATCATAAAAGCAAAAATGAAAGTTAGGAAAGTCCTTTTATTCCTCTCATTTAACTTTCAAAAGTTTCAAATTCACTCACTTTCAGTCAATCAATCAAACAATCAATCAAAACTATCTATTTATTATAACATTCCAAAATTTAGAATTTTGGGATGTTACAATGATTTTTTGAGGCTTGCAAGTTGCCTTTTGAGGGCAGCGTCGAGGAACCACATCCTAGTGATGTGGCAGAATTCATTGATGAAATTGTTGTAGGGAAAAGAAAAAGTGTCGGATGCAAGAACTACTAGTATACATTTTCTGTTCTCGTTACTATGCAATATTTGCTAGTAGATGTTTAATTGGTCAGCGGGGAACAGCGGGGCCTCGATGCTCTGACCTCGCCATTTTGCGCCATGCTTTACTCCATGTGAACTTTCGGTTTAGGCGCTATGGTTGCTAAGCGGTTAAGTCTAAACCGTACAAAGGGCCCCATTTTTGGAGGTATCTTTGCTTCGCGTCTTGCTAAATATTTTGAGATACCTACTAGACACTATGAGAAATAAGAAAAGGTGTTGCCCCCTATTTTCTTAGACTATAAAAGTATGGTAGCACATGATTTTATTTGCGATGATAAGGAGAAGAGACTCATTTTTAACCTGGTATTCAGTGAAAATACTTGTCAGATTATTACCCTTGCACCTTCTTTGTTTAACATTTATTCGAGGCACACACATCATCTGCTTGATGACATTTATGCATATTGAGGCGAACACGATCCCCGAGCTGAGCACAGCCATCTCTGATCCATATTAGGAGTCTATTTATTAGTGGGATCATGAGCTTCGCTAACTAGTAGCACCCGAGGATCCTCCTCGGTATACTAGAGGACCACTTGATCCGTGGGCATAGACCAACAGGCCAAAAGCCTAAGCTTGGGGAATGCGTGTTATCACCGACAATACATTCATGTTCACACACTCATGCGGTTAGCCGGTGCTTTTAGTGGTTTCACTACAAAAAGTACACTTCGTGATGATCGTGTTTGTCACGGTGGTCGCGTTTTTGACATGCATGTACATCCATGACAAATTTATGATAGAATCAAGATAGTCATACTTGTCTGTTGTAGAAGTGTTCCATGACATTACCAAAATTATCATCACGAGTGTCCACTTCCATGACGATAAATCGCGTCCAGAACTGCTTTACGTCAAGGGTGACCGACCGTGGCATCCACCGTAGCGAACGCCGTTAAGCTATCGGTCGGGTTTTGGATCCGATAACCCGTTAACGACACCGACCAATGGGGATTTTCCCGTGTAAAATCATCATTGGCTGAAACAAACTGCGTGTCGACTCACCGTTGGGACGAGATGTCATCCGCTCATTGGACCGGCGCCTATGATATGGCGACATGTGGCGCATTAGCGAAGGCCCATTCGGTGAAAAGGCGGCCCATTTGACTTGGTCAAGGTGGCGGGCCGACCCGAAGCTTGTTAGCGGCTGTTGCATATAGCCCATTTCTGACCCGCTAACAGGGTCCATTCGCCCTATCGAATTAGGCCCGATGGCATCATCGGGCCGTCCAATATAATTCAGCCATTTTAACCGGCCCATGTGTGACCCATGACTTCTTCGGCCCATATGAGGACCTTTGTAAGTCTTGGTCCATTAACGACCCGTGGTGGCGGCCCGTAATGAGCGATGTATCACTTTATACCCATTAACGGCCTATTATTCCATTGGGCGTTTCAGCCCAAGTTATCTTCGGCCTTCTTAGGGCCCATTGATTCTTAGGCTCATTTGCGACGATCGGTTACATCTGACCCGTTCTTGTCATTTTACGCTTGTGGGCAAATTCAGCTGTCGTTCGATCGGCCCATTTGCGGACCGTTAATACGTTGGGACGTTTTCATGTAAAAAAAACCCGTTGGGTTGTTTTCATAGAGTTATCAAATACAGCCTATTAACGACCCGTTATGGTCCACGAATAGTATGGCCCATGATTGGCAAAATGATGATCGCCCGTAGAAGGCCCATGGATCCTCGGCCCGTATGAGGCCCATGGATAATGCGGCCCGTAGAAGGCCCATGGACCCTCAGCCTGCAGAGGCCCATTGATCCCTAAGGCCCGTATAGAAGGCCAATGGTCTCTGACGAAGAAGGCCCATGGATCATCTGACTGCAGGAGGCCCATGGTTACCACAGATTAGTGTGTTGCCATGATTATTTTGGCCTAGTTACCAAAAATAGGCTATTTTGGCCTAGTTAACACGAGAAAAAAACTGCGGTGACTACAAGCAAACAACTAAACAAGACAATAAGAAATAAATAAGCAAGCAATTAAGGCTATCCTATTTCGCTATTACACATATTATATCCTTTGGGCATCAAAGTTAGCCACCGGTGCAAATATAGGGACAAAGCGGCATATTACATACACTTGGCCGTCAAAATTGGCCACTAGTGCAAATAAACGCGGCAGCAAAACAAGAGCATAACTGAAACAACTTCAAAGAGCTCAAGCGTTATCACAGGTATCCACCATGCTGGCAATAAGCAGCAAGCTGATTAGCTTTGTCTGTTTGGCGCTAAAATCCTCAACGCTTCTTTGTTGCACGGAAAGTATGCATCTGAATGCTCGAGGGACTTCGAAGTCCTTACGCTTCTTATCGCAGCACAGGTGATCGATGTCTTTCATCTTGTAGTTGAGACTCAAGAAACCGAGCTGATTGAGACGGTGAGTTTGAATAGCTTGTGCTTGCGGTAGTGGCGATGCTTTCGAACACTAAACCAAGGCGGGACTTTGGGGTTGTCTCGCTGTCTTCAAGATAGTATTCCTTAGTTGTTTTATCAGCTTTGTTGGAGACCAACAAGGATGTGTCACTATCACGAACCTTATCGCATTACTTCCTTTACCATTTGCTTAATAAGGCACTCTTCCCCAATATTACATCGGCATTCTCAAAAGAAGAAACAAGCGGACACATAACAAGTTTAGCATGTACTAGTATATGAAACTCATTTGGTGAACCAGTTCATTAGTAAGGTGGACAGGATTAAACTACCAAGTCTTCTATTGCCAAGTACTAGTACATAATAAAAGCATCAAAGAAACATATATATATGTCCTATGGTCACTGCATTGTCTTGCCAAATCAAAATAGAGACACGGTTCAAATCATATCAGTTCAAGACAAAGCAGCAGTGAAAGAATACAAAGTGTGGGAAACTACGGCACAACAAGATTTCAGATGGGTACCACGGGTCTACATGTACAACAACACTATTGGCTCTGTTGTGATGCTAGTAATGTGCATGATATGAAAGTCAACTGTATACACAATTGAAATTGAAATCAATAGAGCTATTGATAAGATTAAACCTGTTAAAGAAACATGTGTGAACATACTGCTGTGCCATTGGAGTTTGATTGGATCCTTCAATTTAAAAATAAGTTTGTATGATAAATCTGGTGATACAAGAGCAAAGCAATCATAGTTAAAAAGGCGCCTAGCGGCGCTTAAGCGCCTAGGCTCTAGGCGTTGGCAAGCGCATTGCGCATAACTCGCATAATCATGCATAACTGCGCATAAGCATGCGCTTTGGTCGATAAAAGCGCAAAGGCGGTGGCAAAACGCACAATGCGCCTAAGCGCTTTTTGAACTATGATAGCAATGGAATCTTAAATTAGAACAGTTGTTCTTGAGGTTTAGGCACTTGTTCTACATGAGCAGTACGATGAGGCATAAGAATAAAATACTTAAAATAGAAAATGAGCTCATAGACCTTACCACATTCTTGGTTCGGGACAGTATAGAACAAAGCGTTCCTAGTCATCGTCTAGTAAATGTGTCTCGAGGAGAACGTAAGGGAATTTGATGAGTTTCTTTGCGGTGAAATCGTTTTCTTGAGTAATTCGATACTGCCACCAAGCATTCTTATCACGGCGAACCCCAACTCCACGGTTAAATCGCCTATTCTATGTGGAGGAAGCACAACTAGCGATCGTAGTTTAGCATCTATCGCGTTTGATGTTGTTAAATCGTATGTAATGCGTATCTTCCCATCTTGGAAATATTATCTTGAAGATGAAGGAAAATGCCGATTGCTGGTGTTTGTCCGGGAGTTATGTGTAAGTAATGTTATTCATGGCAGTTACTTTGCTTCGTCCCTTACATCCTACCTCCATGATGGTTATAATACAACATCATTTAATGAAATCCACTATCGAATTGGGGTTGGGGTTAGATTGGGTGAAGCTGGTTCTCATCCATCATAATAGGGGTACAATCTGCGAGTTTGGGTTATGTGTGGTAGGGCTGGTTCTTGTGCATGTACAACGGGGTGCTATCTCCACCAAGAGGTAGCACTTGTTTTATTTGAAGACCGTGTTTTATTCCGCTGAATCTGGCATCACCGCTCCAATTCAAATGGCTGATAAACAGGAAACATAGTTGAATGTACAGACATTGTATGAGAGATAGATGCAATAGATAGTGTGGAAAAAGAGGGCATGAAATAGTTGACATGTATATTGTTTAACTAAAGCGGATAGCATGACATAATTTCACATATGATGTCTATCTAAACTGGATAGCATAGCATAACATAATTCAAAGATATGATGAATAACTAAACAGGATCGCATGACATAATTCACCTACATGTTATCTAAGTAATCAGGATCGCATCATTTAATTCACATATGTGATTTATATGCTAAATAGAGGGCATTCGATATGATGTGCGAACTAAGAACATGGTGTTGAATATTGTGTATATGATGTCTAAACTATGCAATGCAAGACACTTGTATGCATGATATGAGCGATATAACCATGCCAAGTTAGAGCATACACCTCGGTGGGGAATAGGACTGGTCATCGTCTACGAATCCATCTACGAGGAGCTATCGGGACCCAACAAGAGATGCCTTGACGGTAGCACTATGCGCTCTGAAGGCCTTGTTTTCACTCCAGTTTTCCATCTCCCACCCAAATGGCTGATTCACGGAAGAGTAGTTTAATGTACAAACATTGTCGACAAATGGAAATGTAATGAAGAAAAGGATGGGCAAGATATCATTCAAATATATGATGCACTGGTTAAACAGGATGGCATTGCACATTTCACATATATTATGGCTGGCTAAAAGACATGAGACTGCATAATTCCCATATATGATATAGAAACTAAACAGGTGGCATTATAGAACATGTCTAAACTAAGCAGATGACATATATGATGTCAAAAGTAGGCCTTGCAAGGCAACATATGCATGATATGACTAACATCATCATGCCAAGGTGAAACAAACACCTTGGGGGTAAATAGGAGTGGTCGTTGGTGTTTGAATCGCCTCGAACAGATATCTTCCTCTGGATTACAATCTGGAGAGGGTGGGGAGGGTTTGCCATTGAACCCACCATGGGCGATGTCGCATGACATTGTATTGCAGCATAAAACTCTTCTCTTTTTCTCTACATGTTCAGCATGGTGTGTACAATATCGACATGCATCTGAAAAAATATGGTGAGATTATGTAAGGAGAGCATGCAGAAATTTAGAGTGATGGTAACAACCAGTGGATCGGCGTTTTTCCGTTGAACCAAAATAGCCCTAATGGATCGGCGTGAATGTATAGTAATAAGTGATGCAACAAGTGTACAACCTCTTTGCCGTGGCCGTGTCGACCTCGGCATCATTGGGTTGGTCATTTGAAGCGATTGAAGGAGGTGGCTGTCGGAGGTGTGGAGGAAGATCTGAGGAATCTGTAGACGGTGTCTAGGGCACAACTCTGTTGTGATGGATCGTTCTGTCGTTGGAGCAGCTCCGGTGAGCCGTAAGACGTCAAGGATGAAGCAGCACAAGACATACATCGTCAATCTCAAGTGGGATTCTAATAGCATCTCCAATAGATGATGAAAAATGGATGTAAAGTTAACATCACCAAAAACCACCTAATTACAACAGATGAGGTAAAAACTGTTTAGTCTGAACTTAAGCGTGAAACTGAAATTAGCTGTGGAATCTGAATGATCTTGTTGAAACTGAGCATGAGTAGCGAGAGACACTTAACATGTAGTTTAGGGAGGGCCTGCAGTTCATCTTCAACCTGCACACCCCTGAGCTGCCTACCACCACCAGCCGAACCGCCGGCCCCAGCGCCTCCTCGCTGCCCCGAAACAACTCGCCACCGCCGCCCCGGCCAGCCCTCTAGGCCCCCCGCCCCCCACCCTGAACCCTAAGATAGATAGTGGGGTACCTCTCCGTGAGCCCCGTCCCTGCTGGGTGGTTCTTCCTTAACTCCGTGAGCGAGCCCCCAAAGTCGATTCAGTCGGTGAAGTGTTCTTAATCGGGCGGAGCAGCGGCCTGGCGAGGGAGGAAACAGCGATAGCAACTGGGCGGCGAGTGATCGGCGAGCGAACAGCAGCAGCGGCGTGGCGGCGAGCGAGGCGAGCAGCAGCAGCAGATCCGGCTGGTATGGCCGCCGCCGCCGAAGGGGCCTCGCACTAGGGGACAGCCGCCGTGGAGATGTCGCCCGCGGCGCCGACTTCAAGGTAGCCGCTCCATGGCGGTGCGGGATGGAGCACCGTCGGCGCCGGGAGGTTGAGTTAAGGAGAAGGTGCAATGCGATCAGTGTACAACCTCTTTGGTGGCGCCGAGTAGGCCTCGGCTTCATCCGAGAAGTCGGTGAGGATGCTGCGGTTCGGTGGAGCAGATTAAGGCGGCGCTTGTGGGGATGGAGCACCCACGATAGGCGAAGCGATCGTCGGAGCAGCTCCTTGGAGGTGGAGGGCAGGCGGCTGAACCGGCGGAGACGGCGAGATGGACGACGGATCCTCATCCGGGGAGGTGGGCGAGGGCGTCGAGCTGTTGCGGTGGGCGACGTCGTCGGGGAAGAGAGCTCGGCTGAGCAGCGGTGATGTGGCGGACGGAGGAGGTGGGGTTTGCGGCTGGGCGGAGAAGTTATGGCGGCTGGGATTTGAATGGCGAAAAAGGCGATGGGAGGGTGAAGCATGACTTAGGGGCGCTTGTCCAAAATGTAGGGTGTGTTACAAAAGTACCCCCACCGATTTGAACTAGCGGCCCTTCGGCTCAGGGTTAGAAGGGGATTTAGCATGTCGGATTTGGCAGGTGGAGGGAGTTTTCGCGCGTTGTAATTTCGGGATAGCAAGGCGCGGGTTGTGAAGGCGCCAGTTTTGGGAGCACGATATCTGAATTTTGGGATATAACAAGACGCGGGTTGAATTTTAGGGACAAGCCTAACGTGTAGTAATATTGTACTTTTTTGACTGCATAGTAATATTGTACTTGTATGTACCAAATCAATTCGCACTTCCCTCAACCAAAAAGAAAACGAAAAAAATAAAACTATTCACACCACACAAAGAGAGTCTTGCCCGTTTTACTATACAAATGCTATTCAAAGCTACTCCCTCCTTCCATCTATATAGGGCCTAATCGTTTTTCGATGCTAACTTTGACCAAATATTAGAGCAATGATATATGACATGCAACTTACACAAAGCACACCGTTAACCGTGCATGAAAGGTTCTTTCAATGATATAATTTTCACATTGTGCATGTCATGTACTATTAATCTTGTCAATAGTCAAAGCGGTCTTAAAAATCTCATTCGCCCTATATAGATGGAAGGAAAATATGAATCCATGTTATGTCCGATTAATTTTTTAAGCTTTGCTTGTATAATGCATGTAACCTACTCATACCAACATTTTAGTGCATTCCAAATGTCTATACTACCACTGCAATTCGAACTAAATTTGAATTCGTTTCTCTATTTCAATAAGAATCTACAATCATGATTGTTGCCAACTTCAACCATCATAGTTTCCTTGCTATCCATGAGATATAAATCGGATGACCTATAATGCAGGATGGCAGGCACACCATCATCAACAACTCCGTTTTTATAAGAGTAGAGATAAAATATATTAAATGTAGTATAACATGTTCATAAACACACCATGTGTATCACCGTTATATATATTCACACATCGTCGGTTTAAAACACTATGATAAATTCTTCAAATATATGAATTAGCTTTTTATAATGAAGTATATATGATCTCTATTAGTCTTTTACACCCACAACCCTCTTATCTTTGTAGCTAGCGCTAACTTTCTCTTGTGCATGCACACACCGCATCCCTCTCACCCTCCTCGGCATTCTCTAGCTCCATCAGCGCAAATTCATCTTTTCACTTTAGGTCGTTCACCCACGGTGTGTGTAGGCCCTCAGCTCCTTCTTTTGGCACACATCGATCGATATGCCTCTCTAGCAGTGTGCCTCACAAACAAAGCTTCCCTCTTCTCTTGTCACCGTCCATGCCTCCTCCCACCACTCCTTTCATCGTTCTCGTACTACGCACCTCCTCCCAGCTTGATATAGTATGCCTCTCGTACCACCTCCTACATGCATCCCTCTATCTCTATCCTTCTCCCGTGCCTCGTTTGCTTCTAACACACACATGCATGTATACCGATCGATCTCCCAACATATAACTGGATCGACTTTAACTACCCCCCCCCCCATCGATCGGCGTACCTCACAAGTTATGTCTCTCCTTTCTCTAACAAAGGTGATTGATCTTCCTATGTAGTTATGTCTTCTTACCACAGCCACATCATCCCCCCTCATCATTCGTGCATGCCTCTGACCCGTCTCTCTGCATGCGTGCATAGACAACAAGCAGCCATCTCCTCTCTTATTGATATTGCGGCGTGCCCTCGTTTGTCTAGCAAGCCTATCCCACCATTTGTTAGAAGCAACTCACTACCACCCCTCCAACACTCTAGCTCTGTCTCTCTCCCAACCTTATTCCTCTCATGCACATATGCATGGATGCCGATCGATCTCCCTTAATACATGAGGCAGATCAATCTCCTTAATACATGAGGTAGGCCTCTCCTCCTCCACACATATACCAGCCATTGTACCTCTATAGTTAATTGGGCCTCCCTCTTCCCCCACCACACACCGATAGTCGGCCGCTGCAGGTAGGTATCCATGCCACGAGACAAACTGCACATGTCCCTCTCACGTTCGATGGGCCAGCCACTCTATATCTTTGACATGGGCACACACAAATTCGATGGCACTCTTTATCGATCATGGCACACACACACATCATCCCTCTTTTGATTCTATGGACACCTCAAGCGGTGATACCTCCACTCTCTTCTCGTGGATAGCCCCTCTATATATATGTTATATCAGGACTCTATTTCACACACATTGCATATGTTACATTTTTGATTGAACCCCCAAAAAACTCTCAAGAACCCACACACTATATCTCTCTAGGTTTGTATCTCTCTCACACAACCCCACATAGGTGGTGTCACGTATACAAGAAGAGAATAGGTGCACCGTGTGCGTACTCATGCTCCGTGCCCAGCCACACCAGCAGTGGTACGGTGGAGCTCATTTCTTATGAAATGGCAGCCCACGTGCTAATTTGAGCATGCGTAGTGGTTGTTTACCTAGGGAGGTCGTGTACACACACCTGCGAAACAAAGTTCGACTTGGCGCGTTGCGCGTTATTTTTAAATAAAGTTATAGCGCTCAATGGCGCATTACACAGAATATAAAACAATTTTATGGAGAAAAAGGTAGTCCGCTCACTATATACAATGGAGCCTTGCGTGCCTGGTTTGTCGCTCTTGAGTATCTCACACAAGGCTGCGGTGGCCTCTCTCTCTCTCACCGTTGGTCACTGATCCGGCGCATCCGTCCACCGGGGAAAGGGAGTGCGGTGGCCTCTCTCTCTCTCTCTCTCTCTCACCGTTGGTCAGCGATCCGGCGCATCCGTCCGCCGAGAAAGGGAGGAAGTGCATCGTTTCTCCGTTCGGCGGTGCGAGGCAACACGTCGATCTGCCGTACCGCCGTTCTCTCGACCAAGCTCCGGCGCGGGGCCCTCGCCACCTGCTTTCGCAGATTCCGCTCGCCGCTGCTCACCTAGTTACATCCGATGACCTCCGGTATCCCCTCGGCCTTGCTTCCTTGCCCGTCTTCCACGTCGCTTCATGTGGATCTTCCATAGTTCTTTGCCCAAAACGTAGCTCGTCCGGTACTTTCCATATTGCATTCTCGTCCTCACACCATTTAGACAAACACAACCGTGTTGTTATCTTCCCTTAGGGAAAGGAATATGCTTCTTTTTTTGTCGCATGTGTCATCAACTGTTATTGGCGATAATTGTTTCCTTTCTACCTCTTTTTTGCAAACATGGCTATCCATTTCACCTCGTTGCTATTGCGACCTTTTGGTGAACTGCACAAATCACTTTTTTCTTTAGAGTGTTTTGTGCGGTTGTACTAAATATCACATAGGCAACGTCTCTATTCAGTCTTGTTGCACAAAGGGAGATTGGTTTTGCTCTATCCTCCTCATCCAACTCCGAGCCTAATCTTCTCCAACTAGTTAGTCTTAAAAGAGACTAAAAGGTGACCAGCTTCTATTTATGTGTTTATTGTTTCATCAACAGTCCTCTATTATCGTAATCACACTTAATATCTTTGGAACAGGGCGCTCAGCTCTATTTTAGTGGAACTGCACAAAATGATCGAATGTTGCATGCTCGGACAGCTACTTTTTTCCCAACATGCCTTGTTGATTTAGGCGAGCTGGGGGGCGTTGCTGCCAATGAAAGCATGGATCAATTTTAATTTAACACCTTCTCACAACTCTGTCTTGGTTGTGATGTAATTAATAGCTACGATATGCTAATAATTGACATGCATTAACAAGGAAGTTAGTTTTTATTGTTTCGAAAGAGCATCGATGGCAAGACACCTTGAAGCAGAAGCTGAAAGCTCACACCATTGTACAATTTCATGTCTCGCTGGAAAATTATTTGTATAGTCGTCAATTATGTAAACAAATGATGGAAGCTTGATAGCATTGCGAAGCCTCTTCATCATCCGGGTCCATGTGCCATGCACAAAATTATACTCCTTCGTTCCTAAATATTTGTCTTTTACAAATTTCAAGCGGGCATATTTTAGAGTGTAGATTCACTCATTTTGCTTCGTATGTGTACTCCTCCGTTCCTAAATATTCTATTAGTCTTTCTAGAGATTTCAACAAGTGACTACATACGGAGCAAAATGAGAGAATCTACACTCTAAAATATATCTCTATCTATGCGTGCCGATCCATTTGAAATCTCTAAAAGAAAAATATTTGAGTAGTCACTCGTTGAAATCTCTAGAAAGACAAATATACTACGGAGTATATTTAAGAACCGAGGGGGTAGTGCACAACCGCATGGGAGACTCAGCCCGGTCGTTGCGCCGCATTAATAGTGAGTAATGAACAGTCAAATCGTAAGCCTCACCATTCCCATTGTAATTTGCTCTGAAGAAGCAACCATCAATATGCTCTTCTTTGAATCCGCTCATACTACTCCATCCGTCACTTTTTTTATAGCGCTTGGAAAAAAAGAAAAAAAGATCTGTGGGACCAAAGGCGACTAGCGATCGGCCTGAAAAATAGCATTGGTAGTTATATACGGCGTCTATTACTAGTAGAGAATAATGCGTACACACATGCATGCAATGCTTCCACCCGGTACACACATGCATGCACTTACTCCATTCCGTAGTTACATGGAGAAAATTGTGGACTTGATTGCGGTTACCACGCCCTAATTAATTGAGCATTAAACCAAGCGCGTCTAAAGTCTCTCGGTGGTGGAAATGCATTGAGAGAAATGCATCATAATGAAGCGCCCTATAAACTATGCGGAGGAGGAGTAGTATGAAGGTTCAAAACCAAGTACGATATGGCGGTCGGTCAGCGCACCTCCTCTTGGCATATCAGCGACATGTGGGACAGGAGTGTGAGCAAACCGATCTCAATTGGCGGCAAAGAGCCAACCCGCCGTTCCTTGAGAGAGGCGAGGCGAGAACACGAGGCGGGTTAGCATGGAGGCCAAGATATATTCGAGCATGGTTGGTTGATCGATATCATTCATTACATGTTGCCATGTTGGGCTGCCGTTTTCCGCCCTTCTCCTGAATAAACGTGTACTTTATCAGAGATAAAAAGAAATAAGAGTACAAATGCTCCACCATGCGGTTCTAGTAGTAGTACTACTCGTACTTCTGCGGTTGGCTCTTCGCCTCTTCGTGAAGTCGAACAATGATGGTACTCTGCATGTTGGGTACTACAGTGTATGCCTCTGACAATCTGACACCGAATGGACTGATGCATGTCCACCGAGGGTAGGTTACATTAGCCAAAAGGCGTAAGCGAGCATCACCTTGTCTTGCAAGCTTCTCCTCGTTCTGCGAGTTGACGGGACACACCGAAAAGTAGTGCTAGTCCATACTCCCTCCTTTCCGGTTAATATGTGTAACATCCCAAATTTTCAATTTGGAATGTTATACATAGAGCATCATTGCATATCATATTTTTTGTTGCATTTTTGCTCGATCCTAGAAATTCTACACAACTCAAGGACCCACGGAGAGAGTTGGGGATTTCGTTATTTTCATATTTGAGTTTTCTCAAATTTTGAAAATAGGATCATTTGATTGTAATTATTTTATCTTCAATTATTTCTACTATCAAAATATGAGAGAGGAATAAAATGACTTTCCCAAAATAAAGAAATAATGAAGATTTAATAATAAAATCAAATAAGATTTTATTTTGGAGTTTTTAGCCTTTTTATTTGAATTTAGGAAAATCGCGTTTTCCAAAAATTGCATTTAGGCCCCAAATAAATGTTAAGCCGTAAAGCTTGATTTTAGAAGCAGGGAAAATTATTCGAGATTTTGGAGTCCATTTAATATTTCTTTTTTATTTTTCTTCTCTGTGAATTATTTAAAAAAAGCAGCATAACCGACCTTAGGGCGTACCAGGCGGGACTCGCATGGGCGCCTTCATCTAAGCGCCAAACCCCCAGGCCCATCGGTTGCCGCCCTTTCAAACCCACCCGCCATGCTGGCCGGCCACCCGCGCCCTTGCCGGCCCACCCGTCAAAACCCTAACCCAAGCCCCATGCCGCCCCCCGCCGCCAGCCGCCGCCGCCATGAGCCGCGGACCCGCCGCTGCCGACTCACGGTTTCGCCGCCCGAGGTTCGCCGCCGCCTACGTCGCCGTGCTTGCCGTTTTTAAAAGCAGGCGGTTTTTCTTCGATTGTTTTGGTTTTTGTTTCGCTTTTTTAGATTGGTTTTTCGGTTCGATTAAATAGCGAGCGTTAGTTCGTTTTAACGACGCGCATTACGTCGAATTAGTTTAGTTAGCGAGCGTCATTCGCCGTTTTTCTTTTCTCGGATTTAATTCGTGATTTTTACGTCGCGATTCTGATCCGATTTTCGTTTTAGTATAACTTTTGGCTCGTTTATCGGAATCGAGGCGATTCAAGCGCCTAGAAGTTTCGTCTCGAAACCCTCTTTCCGAATAACCTACTAAATCAAGTTTTTGCTTCTGCAAAATTTGAACTAGATCCATATTAGTAAAACAAGCTGTTTTCTTTACGCGTTTGTTTTTAGTTTGCCGTTTGATTTGATTATTTTTGCAAACGGAGTTCTTAAGTTGAACTATCTGGTTAGATATTCTATTTGAGTTTTACCTGTGCATTAGATGAGTACTTATTTTATGCTTGTTTGTTTGTCTGCGATAGAATACGGAGTGCGCCGCTTTGTTACTTGAGTCTCTAGGTTTCAGCGGATCGTCGGCAAGGCAAGTAACACTTTGATCATATACTTTTCATCAGTTTTTATGCATTAGATCTATCCTCAAACATTGCATGATTAGGATCTAATTAAATTGTGGGTTTTGGGAAGTAGATTGAGGTAGTACCTATTACCTATTTATTTTCAAACCCTTGGGAGTTACTTCTACGTTTGCTTATTATGCCATGCTATGCTAGTAGGCGTGGATTGGGTGAGTGTATCCATGACAAATGTGAGATTGTTAAATTAATGGTTTATTTAAGGTGGCAACAAACTCACATACGGGTGGATTGAGGCACTGGTTTCCATCGAGGACTTGCTGTATTTCTTGGACCGCCACCCGGGCCCAAAGGGATCATGAGATTATTCAAACTAGAAACTTCCTGTGCAGCCACAAGCCATTATGGGCTCTAGCATAGTTGATTAAGTCGTGCGAACTCTTACGGGTAGACTAGCGAGATGTAGGGAAAGTAGGTGTGCGGTCTACCCACATGTAAGGTGCTAAGCGCTTACGAAAGACTATGTCTCGGTCATCCGTTTCTCAAACACCGTGTAGTCACGAGAAATCAAGCGGAGGTGATCGAGTCTTGTGGGGAAAAAGTGTGCAAACCTCTGCGAGTGTATAAACTAATCATGGTTAGCCGTGTCCCGGTTATGGACATCTTGAGTATCTAGTACTTGGATTATCATGTGAATCTCATCATGTTACTTTAAATAATATTGTTGGGTTGTTAATGAGTACTTTTAATTGGGATTGAGAATGCTGTCAACCATTCTTAATGTTTCACAGCCACCATGATAGTTAAATAAATTTATTCCTTTGCAGTAGGGAAAAATTGGCTTTACACAAAAAAAACTGTAACCATAGAGCTTTCCACCAGCCAAATATGCATGTAGTATAGCTTAATCCATTATTATTCTCTATGTGTTACATTGCCAGCATATTCCATGTCTTTGACCCGTTTTCAGGCTGCAACATTTCATGTTGCAGACTTTTCGAACGACAGTAAGGTGCTTAGGTCGTGGTTCTATACTCGGTGATGCCGTTGGAGTTGATGGACTCGCTTATTCTTCCAAGCCTTCCGCTGTTATCGTATTTAGATGGCCTTAAGCCATATTTATTTTATTAAGTTCTCTTTTGAGACATTCGATTGTAATAAGTGTGTGATTTCTACTCTGTTATAAATCGTCCGAGTATTGTGTGGTGTCGGCATTCTTGATCCGGGGATGACAACGTGCCTGAGAAGATGAGGCTATTTGAGGTCTGAGTGCTACAATATGGCTCAATCCTTTTTTGCGGGTAAATGAGAGAGCTTTATTCATATATAAGCATTCTTAGGACGATCCGCCAAGACACTGGTCACTAGTAAGTGAGGTACCTCGTAAAAAAGAGTAGGAAGCGAGGTGTTTCATCAAGCCAGCTCTCGGCCACATTCAAAGGCAGCAAGCACGGTTCGCATGAAGATGCGCCGCAAGGTTTCTTGACCTGTTTTATGCTGAATAACAAAAAAAGGAAATATTACGGCGCTACTATTTGTAACAGGATAGGAGCCAAAATTAAGCATGAATTGTGGCGAGTGTTCCATCAATCAACTTCCATTATCACATCGAGAACCCTCGAAGATAACCAAATGTGTTGAAGATTGCTTTATCACATTTTAAAATTATAATAAGAGTCTGAGGCGGCTCCTCCATCCGGTTCCTAGTACTAGTATAATGCGTGCCTTTATAGACTATATTAGTAAACTTTGCGCTTGGTTGTTAGCCTATTAGGAAGTCGAACAATAGTAGCACTAGTAGTATAGTGTATGCTTACGGCAATCGACACGAATTAACTATTGCCGTCCACCGCTTTGAGCGAGGAGAGCTTGCATTAGTCAAAAGTTTCTCCTTGTCCTGCGAGCCACCGGCGAAAGTAATGCTAGTCCATATTGCCTCCTCTCCGGTTAATATGGATTAATTTCAAGCAGAGATAAATACTTTGTCTTTCACTGTATATTTGTAAAAATACAGTCGATGGACTGCATATCGCTCATTGCGCTCAATATATATATATATATATATATATATATATATATATATATATATATATATATATATATATATATATATATATATTCAGTGTTTATCTGGTCATTAGCTCACCTGGCCGAGTATGTGTGTGCATGCGTGTAGGTTGAGCACTTAAGCGTGACCGTGTGTGTTCCGTCGTATGCTCGGACATGCATGCATTAGGGCGTCGTCAGCGTTTTGCGTCCATGTGTGCGTGTGACTGTTGCATACACTTAGGGGAATGCGTGTAGGGGCCACTAAGGAGCAGTCAAATCACCACGATAAATCACGTCTGTCGTGTTCGTGTCTCACCCTCCTCCACGGCTCGACCCACCACGGTCGCTCGGCATGCCACTCACATAAGCCCAGGTATCGATAACTTTCCCACCTGCTTGTTGATGGATCGCGCCATGGGTACTACTAGCACTATTGGAAGAGATTGTGAGTTGGGGAGGACGCGCTGTATGTACGGACTCCCAAAACTTTTTACATGCATGTTGTAGCGGCTATTGCGACCTTTGAGCGGGCAACCCGCGTGCACCAAGCGGCGCGGCGGCGCTCTCTTGGCGGCCTGGCGCTTCATTGCAGCGCCGGTGAGAGTCGCGTCCGCTCTGGCGGGCATGAATCGGCCTTGACCGTTTGAGGCGGGAAAGCAGCGGGTGATGAAGAGGTTCGGGTTGGTCGGGACCGGCCGTGGCAGCGATCGGACGTGCGCAAACAAGAGATGTTGTATGTTAATATTGCTGCGTATATAATTAACAACGTAAATAATGTGCGAGTTGGACAAATATGATTGGAGATGGAGATGGAAAAGGAATTTTCGTAAACACGAATATGCATGTCTATGTCTATGTGTGTGTCTTGTGACGACTCTCGCGACACAGGCGAGGTGTGTTTTTGATCGAGTTTTCTTTCTTGGTACATTAGAAAATCAGTTTGTCCAATTCACATCTAGATGTTATTTAATGATATCATCTAAGCTCCCACAAGTATATAATGTAGAAACAAGAAACAAAAAAACTAGGACAAAAAAATAGACCAGAAGCAGTGGACATGAACTTAGATGTGACATAACTATGTCACATCTAGATGTGTCTTAAACAGGACCCTTAAAAATTGTCAGCCAGTTTTCGTTTCTTTTTTTCCGAGAGCAGCGTATTCTATTTAAAACCACTGCTATGGAGAGATTTTTTTACTCCATTATTGCCTTTTGTTTGATAGAGTTTCTCGCGTCTCGCTCTCTCACCCTCTCCATATCAAAACAAGATGGCGGTGTCAGTTTATCTCTCTCCTCACGGTGGTCACAGATCCGGCGAATCCGTCCGCTGCGGGAGGTGATGAGGTGCAGCGTTAGCGTTGTCACCGTCGGCGGCAGGGGAAGCGTGCTTTGCGTCCTTCGGAGCGGAGCTGGGCGGACGAAATCCTCCTCGCCCTTGTTCGCTGCCGTCGTGTGGGCAGATCCGCCCGCTTCGCCTAAGCGACATCTCGCCCACGGTATAACTTCTTGTCTTGGTCCAGCTCCCAGAGCTGCGTGCGGGTTTTCTTCGATGCTACTACTCCCCAGCTCCCCATGCGTAGTAGCTAGGGTTCGTTGGCTGGTCCAACATCACCTAGTAGTACTATTATACTCGGTGGAGGTATACATGTTGTTTTGACAAAAAAGTACATGGTGGTTGTGTGGTCATTGTCCATATGGTGGTAGTACTATCACTGGTTAAATGAAGAAATGCTTTTTTTCTCGGGTATCCTGGTTTAGTTCCCATCAAGATATAATTATGATGCTTCTGTTTGTTGGTGTACTTTTCATTAACCCTTTTTTATATTTTTGGAAACAGCGATGCGTGTCTCCATACCCGGGCATGTCTTCCTCAATTTTAGTGGAACTGCACAAAATTGGATGGCCATTGTTGTTCCGCCTCACTATCCTCTGCCACATGGTTCTTCCTTCCTCGAGCTTGATTCTTGAGAAGAAAGCAGACCCACAGTGAGGATTTGTCGAACTTCATAGGTGCCTCACCCAAACTTGATGCCAAATGGATGATGCATCACCACGATGACCTATCGATGCTCATGGTCGCGCCTCATGGTTGCGTCGGCTGGTGAAGTTGATCGATTTTCAATGAAAAACAAGCTGTCTTCCATCAATGCTCTTTGCTTGTTACACACAAAGATGATATCCTTCGTCAGTTCACCTTGGTTGCGTTGTAGGCGATGCGTCTTTCACGTTGGTGAAATTTTATCACACAATTGGCTATGAACAAATGTTTCTGGAAGAAGGATCGGCGTTGGTACTAAGAGCATAAGTTTTGTATTGATTTCTAAGCCTTCTCACAACTTTGTCTCCAGCTCCCATGTAATTTTATTTGTCCAGCTATTAACTTTGATTTAAAAATGGTGTGGACTAAAAACCGGATGGACGTAGTAGCCCTCCATTTTATTTACTCCGCATATTAGATTTGGTGAAGTCAAACTTTGTAATACTCTCAAACCTTTCCGATAATTGAAATTAAAATTATTTATTTGTACACACTCTCACGTTTCCGATAATTTGGCGCATGTGTGGTTGTTCATAAGGGAGGTAGTGTACCACGTGAAGGATAGGAAGTGTGACGAGCGTGTGGGCGTGGATCATTAGTTCATCGGAGTAGTACTCCTCTCATACATTAAATAAAGAGTTTCGTTTCGATTACCTACACAATTTAAAAGCGATTGTTATGGAGAGAATAAGAAAAGCACTCCACTATATATTAGTCGTATACACGAGAGTACTATATGGGCCTTAGCTTCATTGACTTAGTGCACCTGCCTTTGGGTTTATGACAGGTGGGTCCAAAATGTGGTAGCTCACGTCATACAGCCAGCAGATGGAGTGAAGGCACGGAGCTCAGTCGTACTACATTAGTACTCCCTCCGTAAACTAATATAAGGCGTTTAGATCACTACTTTAGTAATCTAAGCGCTCTTATAATAATTCTGAAGGAATATATATAGCAGGGAGCCTCAGCGCTTGTTAGCTAGGGTTTGCACTCTCCAGCGCTTGCGCATAATACATATATGTTACATCTTTGGAGGCTCAGCGTTTATTTGCTAGGGTTTGCTATATTCACAGGTCTCTCAGCCTCTCTTCACCATATCTAAACAAGATTGCGTTGGCCTCTTGTCTCTCTCCCCCTCACAGCTGGTGAAGGGCGTCATGTCCCGTCGCGTGCCGGGAAGGAGAGGAGGTGCAGCGTTAACTCTATCGCCTTGGCGAGGAGGCAATCCACTTGCCCGGCTGCTGTTCTCTTTCACCCGGCCTTTGTCTTGGAGGGCCACCGACCCCTTCTTCCTTGCTGCCGTCGTGGTGTGGGCAGATCCGACCTCCCGCCGCGTGTTCCCACATCCCGACGACCCTAAGGTATAAGTTTCTTTGAAACCGTCATTGCTCTAGCTGCATGTGGATATTTTTCGATCTGTAGTCGAATCTAGGTCTTGGTTCAAAGAGGAAAGAAAGGTGCGGTGGGGTGGAGCATGAATCTAGGATGTGGTTCAATGAGGAAAGGAGGGAGGAAAAGTAGTATAGACTGGCTATCCAGCCGCTTTGTTGGTCGAAAAGGAAAAAAGGGGGTAACCCAGTACACACATCTATAAGGAACCGATCTCCTTGTTGAAAAGGAAAAGCTGGGGGGTCGGGTGGTTTGTGCAGGACTAGATTTGCTGCCCTCACATAGGAAAAAAGTTCAAAGAGAACAAATATGGGATCAACACAGATATGCTGTGTCGGTGTACTAAAGTAGGGGTACCTTAGTACCCCGAACCTGTCTGCAGGCGATCATGGCGTCCTGTGGCAAGCCTTAGGCGTCTGCCAAGACCCTCCATGACCCTTGAGAAAACAAGACCCGGCAAGAGGAGCTTGCGGTGAGCCAATCAAAGCGAAGAACTCAAGATGAAGAGACAAGGCCCGGCAGAGGAGCTTGCGGGAAGGAGACAAGCCCGGCAAGAGGAGCTTGCCGGGAAGCTAAACGGCACCTCAAGAAACACTTGCTAAGACACACAGCGGCGTCCCGGCAAGGCCGGCGGCGACAAACTCAGCGCGACAAGAACCTTACGCGGCAAGGTACTCGCCATGACAAGTGACCTCTCTTCATCTCGCTCCAGCTCACCCGTAGCGTGTCACCACAGGGCTCTCCCAAGCAGCGTGTCGACGGGCTGTGCAGCAGCGAGGAGCAGCGATAAGCGGCGGTGACGAGCTACCATCGTGGCAAGCGGAGGCGCGCCAGCGGTCCTGTCACCTTTGTTCGAGCGACTAAGGCGGGCATTGATGACTTTTGTCCCTTGCCGTCGGAGTTAGGTATAGATTATTGTACACCGTACAAGCGGTGTACCAACCTATGTTTTACCATCTTACCCTTGTCTACTTGCCACATGTGGTGACCCTTATGCCTATAAAGGAGGCCCAAGTGCAGCGTGAAAGGGTTCGGTCCAGCTCCGGCTTAGTCCATTCTACTCATCACGAGACCACATTTAGGCTAGGTTTTTGTAGCTCCCGTTGCTCCCTAGCAAGAACACAAGATAATCCACAAAGCAGCGGTAGGAGTATTATCTCTCCGGAGAGCTCGAAGCTGGGTAAATCTGCTTGTGTGCATCACCTCGATCCGCTCTTTGTGCAATCTCCGCTCCTTCGAACCACAAGGGACCCAGGTCCCATAGGTGTTAAATGGGACGATCAGCTTCCCGACATCTTTGGCGCGCCCGGTAGAGGCGTCGAGGCTGTGTGAACCCGATCCGGCGGTCACGAGCAACTTCATCAACATCTTCGTCAACATGGCACGAAGAAGAAGTCTTGGCGGCAGCGAAACCGTCGCGTCGAACCCACCACCACGGGCTGTCGGTGGTGGTGGAAAACGCTAAGCGGAGGAACGGCGTCGTCGAGAGAGCTCACAATGCCGCCAGGTCAAGGACAAAGGCAGCACGGCGTCGGCGTCAAAGTCCACGCGTCCTTAGCGAGGCGCGGGATCGGCAACGTCATGATGCTCGCGGCACCATACACTCGTTGGATCAAGGCCAAGCTGGAGGATCCCGAGGCCCTCGATACCGCATGCACCTTAGCATGCGATGCAGTGAATGCTGATCGCTTAGGCGGGATGCTGCTCCTCTAACTTTGTTGGGAGTCCGAGCACCTCCGTTCCTGCTTCGTGCGCCATTGCCACCCACCACCAGCGAAGCCTTGGCAAAGCACAGCTACTTCTAGACTACCCTCAAGCGGCCGACAAGGTCGACGAATGGAGGCCACAATTCAGAGTCTCGCCGGCCGCCAGCAGCGGCGTCCGCAACAACGAGTGCCTGCGCTGCAGCATGTGGCGACAAAGCGCGAGCTGATAGCAACGAGACTTGCGGGGTGCAGCCACCGTGCACTCCCCTTCCGAAGACCAAGATCGCCCGACTCGCGGATCCACCTCGGCGGCGACTCCACAGCGTCGTCGGATCCATGACTCGTCGCGACCAGCGCCAAGTTCTCCGAAGCGGCAAGAAGAAGCGCCTTTCGAACCGTATCGGCGCCGAAGAAAGCGCGCCGTCAATCGACCAACACGATGGGCCCTTTGTCGATATGCATGCGCCCGAGAGAACCCGGCGACTTGCCGTCTGCGGTGGTGGGGTTGCCCTGCGTTCACTCGTGAGCTACGGCAAGTCCGGTGGCCGACAAGAAAAACTTCAAACCAGATGTGCGGAAAAGTATGATGGCAGGACACACCCATCGGAGTTCCTCGGCATCTACACCATCGCGGTGCAGGCAGCGGGGGGCGAGCGACAAGATCCTCGCCAACTACTTTCCCCTGGTGCTCAAGCCAAGCGTCGAGTCTTGGCTCATGCACTTGCAGATGGCTCTATTTCTTCTTGGGCAGATTTGTGCCACCAGTTTGTTAGGCGCCTTCACGGTGACCACAAGCCTCATGGCCGGAAGTGACCTCCACCTGCTTGCCGGAAGGAGGGGAGAGTCCTGCATAAGTTCATCCGGAGATTCAGTCGAGTGCACTACAACATCCCGGCGTCCACCTGCGGCGTTGATCGGTGCATTCCATCGGAATGTCTGGAAACTGCGAGGATGAGGAGGAGATGGCGATGTGCAAAAGTGAAAAACGTCGCGAGCTCATACTGGCGACAAGTGTGCCTGTGAAGAAGGAAGACTCCGAGGAGAGAATGTGGGGCCAGAGTCGGCGGTGAGGAGATCGCCCGGCAAGAAAGAGCGTGGCGAAACAACGAGGAGGAAGAAAAACCAAGAAGTACTAGTTGCCGAGCGGTCAGAGCAAGAATGGTGCCACCAACAAAGCCAAGGTTAGTGGCTCCGGCAAGGAGGTTTCCGTTAGCGCCCGACCGCCAAGCTGTGGCGGCCGCCCGACAAGCTGACAGCTCAACAAGCGGTCTTGTAAAATCCACGCACCAAGGCCCACGATCTCGAGCTGCAAGAAAGTGAGCAACTTGTTGAGCTGAGAGAGCTGATCTGACGGCGAGACAAGGAGAAGGCCAAGAAGGTGCAGGTACAACAAGTAGAAAGACCGGTCGGGGGGAGGGCCTTGGCAAGGCCAAGCAGCGGCAGGAAGCAGAACCTCAGCGGCCGCGACAAGGAAGAAGAGCGAAGATGAAGATGGCGAAGACATGGAAGGCGATGAAGGTGACGACAGGAGTTTCAAAAGGCAGCGGAGGTCCTTTGCGTTGGCGGTGGTGCTTCTCTGCATACCTGCGCACCGCCAACTCAAGCAATGGATCGTGAGGTCAATGCAGCGAGAACCATCCATAGAGTCACGCAAACCCTGAAGTGGTCCAGCCGACCATCATCTTTGACATTGAAGATCACCTGATCGCATCACTGCGGTCGGTGCTTGCCGATGTTGGTCTCACCAACCATCCGCAACCTCAAAGTCTACGCGATGCTGGTTGTGGCGGGGCGGCCTGGGTGATCTCCTGCGGTGCTCCAAAAGCTTCAAATCCGCGACGGTGACTCGAAAAGCGGTACTTTACAAGGAATCAACCCAGGAAGGAGCAAGCCCAAAGGGAAGATCACGTTGCGGTAACATTGACGGCGACTCAACTTCAGAGCTGAGAGGTCACGTTTGGCGTCGCCCGATTTCCCATTGCCCTGGCGGCACTTGGCCGTCCGGCCTTTCGCCAAGTTCATGGCGCCTCTCATCATGCCTACAACTTACTCAAGATGCGGCCCGATAAGCGTCATTTCTGACCATGGCGACAAGAAGGGCGGCGCTTATCTCCCGCCGACAAGATTTACGGGATGCAGCTGCGCAGCAGTTAGCAAACCACTTGCATTGAAGCTCCGGGGAAGAAGAAGACCGCCAAAGGCGGCAAGAGCTCGATGCCCACTCCGAGCAGCGCACCTCCTCGGAGTGCTGCGCTACCGTCGAGGAGCCTTTCCTCGAGCTCCACCGGCAAGTGCAAAAAGGCGATGGCAGCTCGCCCGAAGACCAGAAGGTGCCGCCAAGGAGGGCGGCCTGGTGGTACCTTCACCATCGATTGCCATGCTTGATCCTAAATAGGAAGGCGAGCTCGTTGCTTTCTGGCGAATGTTGATGTGTTTGCATGGCAACCATCGACATCCCGGAGTTCGAAATGGTGAGCACCACCTAGCTGTATCTGTCCTCCGCGGCCCGTCAAGCAAAAAGTTAGGAAGCAGGCGTTGGGCGCCAGAGTTCATAAGCAGAAGAAATCAAAGTTGGGCAGCGGGCTTGTCGTAGGAGTCCTCCATCCCGTGGTTGGCCAATCCGGTAGTTATGCATGAGGCTAATGAAATGGAGACTTTGTATTGACTTCGCGATGTTAACAAAGCTTGTCCCAAGACCCATTTCCTTGCCGCGTGTCGACCAGATTGTTGACTCCACGGCCGGATGTGATCTGCTTTCATTTCTTGATGCATATTCAGGATATCATCGGATCTTCATGGCAGAAGAGGATGAAGAGAAAACGCATTCATTACACCATGTGGCGCGTCTTGCTTCATACGGATGCCTTTCGGTTTAAAGAATGCTGGTTCAACCTTTGCAAGTAGTCCACGATGCCTTTGAGCCACAAATACAGAAATGTAGAAGCTTACATGGATGACATAGTGGTCAAAGCAAGGACAAAGCAACTCTGGTTCAGGATTTGGATGAAACATTTGCAAATCTGCGCAAGATCAACCTCAAGCTCAACCCGAGAAGTGCGTGTTTGGAGTCCCTTCCGGCAAGCTTCTCGGGTTCTCTCTGTCTCAGCGAGGAATTGAAGCCAATCCCGACAAGATCAAGGCCATTGAGCAGATCAAAAGAACCAAAGCGCGTCAAGGATGTCGGAAGACACGCGGTTGCGTGGCTGCTCTCGGCGAGTTCATCTCTAGAGTCTGCTGAAGCGGCATACCTGCCGTTTTCAAGATTTTGAAAAGGCAGGTCAATGAAATGGACTCGAAGCGGAGGCTGCGCTGCGAGACGAAGAGATACCTGTCCTCCGCTCAATACTTGTCGCACCTAGGCCACAGAGAAATTGCTGCTGTATATAGTGGCAACCAATCAAGTGGTTAGTGCTGCGTTAGTAGCGGAGAGGAAGGCAGATGATGAGGCTGTGGCAACGAGGCGGGGCGCATCAGCGACAAGCAGGGGCTTCGCCGTCAAGCTCTAATCGACAAGGACAGATAAGCGCCGAGGTTGCGACAAGACCACGAGAAAAGGATGGTGCAGCGCCCAGTTTACTTTGTCGGTTCCCTTGCGGGGGCTAGGTCAAGGTACTACGGTGTGCGAAGTTGCTTTTGGCCTCCTCATGGCCTCGGCTGCGCCATTACTTCCAAGCACGAGATAACAGTTGTCACTCGCTTTCCGCGAAGAGGATATTGCAAAATCCGGAAGCAACGAGCAGGATTGTCGGTGGGCCTTTGGGCTATCAAGCTTTGGTCTCAAGTTTGAAAGCACTTCAACTATCGAGCGAGCATTGGCAGAATTCATAGCAAGTGGGCGCCGCATAAGGCGAAGAAATTCAGAGACAAGCATCCCGTCAAGGAGGCAAATAAAGAGTGGATGATGTACTTTGATGGAGCTTTCTCACTGCAAGGCGCGGTGCGGCGTCGTGCTATATGCACCCACCGGAGAGCACCTCAAATACATAGTCGAGATGCACTTTCCCAAGGAACAAGCAACAAACAATACTGCAGAGTATGAAGGTTTGCTTGCGGTTTAAGAGATGCGGTAGACCTTGGGATCAAAGCTCATTGTCAAGGGGACTCGCAACTTGTAAATCGCCAAGTAAATAAAGATTATCAAAGTCCGTTGATGGAAGCCTCGTCGATGAAGTGAGAAAGCTAGAAAGCACTTTGAAAGCCTGCAAATGGAACACGTTCCAAGAGCTCGAGAATGATATAGTGATGGCCTCTCAAATGTGCGCGCCAAGTTACACGTGGAACCAGGAATTTTTGTGCTCAAGCTGACTCAACCAACGTAACACCATCAACGGGACAGATCAAGAAGAAAAACTGATTTCCGGACTACTTTCGGTAGAGCTCCTGAAGCCGCCGCCAAGAAGGTCCCTAAAATCAGCATAAATATCACTTTCGGGGCGATGCTGCTCCGACAAACCATGCAGTTTGTATCGTTGAAGCAAGCGCTCCCGACAAGTTCGCTCCGGCAATCTTGCGGGATCATCAACTCCGGCGGACCCACAGGTTCTTGCCGTAGAAGCTGATGTTCCCGCAGTGATAGAAGAGCCTTTAGTCCTTGTTGTTGAGCCACAAGCTCCACCATGGGCACAACAAATCGTCCATTTCCTTGAGACGGAGAACTTCCGAAGAGCAGAAGAAGCGGAAAAAGTAGCCCGGCGGTCAAGTATGTACCGGTTTATTGACAACATCACATGCGAGAAGAAGACTCAACGGTGTGAAATTGAAGTGTATTTGTCGGGAAGATGGGCCGAAGCTGTTGGCGAGAGATACATGGAGGCATGTGGTCACCACATCGGCGCCAAAACACTTGCTTGGCAAAGCTTTCCGACAAAGGTTTCTTACGGCGAAGCCCTCCGAGGATGCTGCGGCACAAGTAGCAAAGTGTGAAGCGTGCGGTTCCATTTCAAACAGATACACCAACCAGCTCAAGCTCTCGGGCGATCCCTTTATCCTGGCCCTTCTCGGTCTGGGGAACCGGCATCCTCGGCCCTTTCCCGGGCCGTCGGGGCTTTGAGTACTTGCATGCATGATCGACAAGTTCACAAAGTGGCGGAAGTGGAACGAGTGAGGAAGGTGACAACACGATCGTGTGAAGTTCTTGAGTCAATTGTTTGCCGTTTGGGATTCCTAATAGAATCATTACCGACAACGGCACACAGTTCCTGAAACCGCACCTTCATGCGATGCGCCCAAGATCTTGGCACCAAGATCTTGCTTTGCTCTTGTTGCTCATCCAAAGCAGCGGTCAAGCGAGAAACAAGCGGCTGAAGTGCTGCGGGGACTCAAGACGAGAACTTTTCGACAAGCTGCGCAGAAGTGTGGAAAAAGCTGGATCGAGAGCTGCCGTGGTTCTTTAATTCGATCGGAGACGGCGTAAATCAAGCCACGGCGGACACCTTCGCTCTAGTCTATGGGCGAGGCAGTTCTCCCCACGGAACTTCGTATGCGGGTCACCACAGTACTAAGCTTACGATGAGCTTGAGCAAAAGCAGCTGCGACAAGATGGCCTTGCTGCTCCTCCTCGAAGAAGATCGTCTTGAGACTCTTGTATGAGCTGCTCGTTATCAACAATCTTTGCGTCGCTACCATAGCATAAAGTTAATGCGAAAGCTTGAGGAAGGCGACCTTGTTCTTGGCGCATTCAGTCCGCCAGAATTCAACAACAAGTTGGCCTTGAGAAGTGGGAAGGCCCTTATCGGGTAAAGCAGTCACTAGGCCCGGCGCTGTCATCGCTGAGACCGAAGATGGCGTTAGAAGAGGTTCATCCACCCATAAGTTAACCGGGAAGGAAGATAATGGTGTGGGCGTAGCGTCGCTCGAGGCGTATGTCGCCTTGCTTGGAAATGGGAACGAAAAGCTAAGTTGCCAAAGTTTGAGCATTCGATTTTAAATTTTAAAGTTATTTTCCTTGAGCGACCGCGCTTTGTATGGAAAACCGTGCTTGCGAAGGAACCAAATCGTGATTGAGTCGGCGCCCTTACTTTGTTTGAGTCCGCTCAACAACTTAAGTGAGCTGCGGCTAATCGCGACAAGGTTGCTTGTCGGTGGCGACCCGCCGGCACGAGCTGCTTGAAGTTCACACTCGGCGCTTCGCGGCAAGGGTACTACTGCCGCAAGTTTCCTTGAAAGCGTGAGGCAGTAACATACAAAGCCAAAGTGGTGTAAAGGAAGTAACATAGCAAATATTGCCAGAACAAAGTTATATTACAAAAATAACTTATTACGACCTTGACTAAATTGTTCTCAAAACTGAAATAACAGCGAAGAGGAAAAGAAGATGCGCCCGGCACCCAAGCCCGGCAAGCCGAGTTCTTAGGGGCTGCGGCAAAGCGAGTTGCCGGGGCTGCGTTATCGGATAAGCCTTTACGTCCCCTTTCAAGCATCCCTTTTTCATTAAAACATCCTACTCGGATACAGTCCGTGGAGAATGAAAGACATGAAGAGAGGATTACAAGTTTTAAATGCGGATAAGGCCGAAGGCTTACAAATTAAAAGATAAGATGCCGTAATCCTTTTCTGTCCCTCTCTTCGGGGAGTAGGTCAAGGAGGCGAGAAGGGCAAAGGGCACCTAGGCAAGCTACAGGTGCGAGAAGGCACCAAGGGAACATCCAGGGGCTGTCAGAGGACTTAACGAAGGCAGGCGGCGCTGGGCGGGGCTCGAAGGCAGGCGGCGGGGCGTCGGCCTGCTGTCGAGGGCACTACGCCCTCGTACTCGACACCCGGCCTTGCCGCCATCCCTCGCTGATCGCCCAAGGAGGCGACCCGGGGAGTTCAAGGAGCCGGCAGCGGATGATGGGAGTCGCGGTGGCCGCTGGCGGCGCCCAGGCAACTAATCGAGACCCGCTACCCTCGTCGTCGCTGTCGGCTCTCCTCCTCGTCACTCTCACTTGAGGGGAATCTTGTCGGGTCGAGCTATCCCGCAACGCCGCCCATGCAAGAGATCCCGAAGACCTTGATGGAGAGGAGATCACCCTCCATTAACTTAAAATGGAGGGTAAACCCGCTCATCGAGCTATGGATGCGGGTGAGCGTCTTCCACCCGATCAAGATACATCACATTAGGGGCTGGGAATACAACCACGGACTCGCGTGCAGTGATCCCCAGCCCCTCATGTGCGATCTCGATGTCTTAGGCGGATCCGACTCCATCGCTTTCATGAGCGGGCTGGAAGCGGAGAGGCGGCATGGCGGCGCCAGCGCGGCTGACAAAAAAGAACTTCGCAAAGGAGTCGTCCACTATATGGACCGCCCGCAGCGGGAGGAACGCCCGGCGGAGGCGGAGACAGCCAGCGCCCGCCCGTCCGCTTCTTCCCGGCGCCTCGACCTGGAGTCCCGACCTGCGCCCCCTCCCTCTTCCTCTTGTGGCTGGCTCACGCCACCCGGGCGTGGGGTTGGGAGGGCGCTGTCTGGCGGCGACCCTGCCCGCCATAGATGAAGAAAGGTTCCCTTTCTCCATGACGAATGAGAGAAGGGGCGGCTGAGAAAGGAAGAGAGATGGGAGAGTGCGACCTGCGCGCTCCCCTTCCGCTCTTTTAAAAAGAAGCAAGGTGGGGGCTCGGCCGCCCCGCTTCGATGAATCAGGGGCATAGGAAGAGCAGGGAATCGGGGCCGACCTGCTGCCTCTGCTGCATAGCGGCCCGAGTTCCCACTTCCACGTCCGCGACCCCAAGAGCATAGAACCGTGTGGCGGCGATGCAGAACAGAGGCGGCCGGATGAGGCGACCTGCGCCGCCTTACCGCCCTGACGCGCCAATTGGCGCTTGCCGTTATGGGGAAGCAGCGGCCGGATCTGAGTGGATTGGTTTGGACCCGAGCGCGGCGTGCCCGTGCCACTTTGAGGGCTGGCCCAACAGCGCTTCGGCACCGTGTATGGCCCAACCGGGGCGAGGTGGATTTTGTTTGGACCCAGGCCGTGCGTGCCCGTGCCCGTTTTGGGCTGGCCCAACAGCGCTTCGGCTTTGTGTATGGCCCAGACCGTGGGCTCCTGACCGATTGTACTAAAGTAGGGGTACCTTAGTACCCCGAACTGTCTGCGAACGATCGCGGCGTCCGTTAAGCAAACCTTGCGGGGCGTCGCCAAGACCCTCCAGCGACCCTTAGAAAACAAGACCCGGCAAGAGGAGCTTGCCGGTGAGCCAGTCAAACGAAGAACTCAAGATGAAGAGACAAGGCCCGGCGAAGGGAGCTTGTCGGGGAAGAACAAGAGCCCGGCAAGAGGAGCTTGCCGGGAAGCCCAACTTTGGCACCTCAAGAAACACTTGCTAAGACACACAGCGTCCGGCAAGGCCGCGGCGACAAACTCCAGCGCGACAAGAACCTTACGCGACAAAGGTACTCGCGCGGCAAAGTGACCTCGCTTCATCTCGCTCCAGCTCACCCGTAGCGTGTCTGCAGGGCTCTCCCAGCAGCGTGTCGGCGAGGCTGTGCAGCCAGCGGGGAGCAGCGATAAGCGGCGGCGACGAGCTACCATCATGGCAAGCAGGAGCGCGCGCGGTCCCTGTCACCTTTGTTCGAGCGGCGAGGCGGGCATTGATGACTTTTGTCCCTTGCCGTCGAGTTAGGTATAGATTACGTGTACCTTTGGCCAAAGCGGTGTACCAACCTATGTTTTACCACCTTACCCTTGTATACTTGCCACATGTGGTGACCCCTTATGCCTATAAAGGAGGCCCAAGTGCAGCGTGAAAGGGTTTGGTCGACTCGGCTTAGTCCATTCTACTCATACGAGACCACATTTAGGCTAGGTTTTGTAGCTCTGTTGCTCCCTAGCAAGAACACAAGATAATCCACAAAGCAGCGGTGAGAGTATTATCTCTCCGGAGAGCTCCGAGCTGGGTAAATCTGCTCGTGTGCATCGCCTCGATCCGCTCTTTGTGCAATCTCCGCTCCCTTCCGAACCACAAGGGACCCAGGTCCCATAGGTGTTAAATGGGACACGATCGACTTCCCGACATGCTCCATTGCTACATACTCTTTTACTAGCCGTTTGTTTCATCCTCCTTTATCGGCAAGTAATTATTTCCTTTTTGCCTCTGTTAAAACAGGGTTGTCGATTCAACTTGTTTGCTATTGCGACATTTACTTCGCTACTCGAAACACTTATGTTTAAGAGTGTTTTGTGCAGTTCAACAGAATGTCACACGGTGACTTTGCTTAATTTTGGTGGAACTGCAAAAGGAGATCGAGATTTGTTTCGGTGTTCTTGTCGAGTTGTTTCAAATCTTGGTCTCTACCACATGATATCTATTCAACTTGTTGCTATTGTGACATTTTGCTTAGCTATCTGAAACACTTTGTGATTTCAGTGCATTGTTTTAGGAATGGTACTTTTCTACTTTATCGTTCTTTATACATGTTGAACCAAGGCATTGTTAAAGATAATGTCTCAGCCAATATGAATGAATCCTGCTTGATGGAGAGTTGCTCCTCTCTGCTTTGGTTCCCCATTAAGACAAGTCATCAACGTTATTTCTCGATAATTGTTTCCCTTATACCTATTCTTGCTTAAAGGGATATCAAAATTAAAGCTTCGGTTTTATTCGACTTGATTTTAGTTGAACTGCACAAAAGAACCAATGTGTCCAAGGAAAACTGCTTTGCGTTCTTTGGGTCAGGTTGGTCGTTCCACTTGCGAAAAAAAGCGATCCTTGGATGCGATTACATTCTGAAGGAATGATCGAAGCTTCTGAGTATTATTAGACACCGGTGACATGACTAGTCTGCGAGACCATTGGGAATTTAACAACACGTGGAGTGCCACTGAGGCAAAAGTGCGAAACAAGTACAAGAAGCTAAGATAGGACACGATCATAGGCATTACATATTTTGAAGGGGAGGAGCTTGTCAAAGTTTAATCATTGATGTTAGCAAGAAGGCGTTAGTTTAATATATTGGAATTGGAAAACCTTGTCAAAATTTGCTCATTGATGTTAGCAAGAAGGCGTTAGTTTAATATATTGGAATTGGAAAACCTTGTCAAAATTTGCTCATTGATGTTAGCGGAAGACATGCATTTGATATTTTTGAGTGGGCGCCCTTCTTTGTGAGCAGCGTCAGTGTTTTCCTATTCTGTGTTTAGTTTAGAAGTAAATAGTTACTCTTCGAGATATTCTTGTGTTAAGAGTTTGTTCTGAATATTTTCTATGTAATGCCAGGCCTTGTGTTTGATTGAAAAGTTGAGCTTGGAATGTTGTAGCATGCGGCATCACGAGCTGTTCACCGTGCCTCCTGAGAATAATGCTTCGTATTGTTTTGCATGTCGATCTAATGCCAGTGATTTTCTTGTTAAGAAGATCATCCTGTTCTGTTGTTTCCGTGCGTAAGAAGTTCATCGTCTGATGTTTCATTCATAGCCTATCACGACATGTCGGGTAGGTTAGGCGATGAAACCATATGATCTTGAACAACTCATGATATTAGGCGTGATTGGATGCGTCATTTTCCAACAAAACCGCTTGTAAAACGGCGCTTGTAAATTAAAGCAGATGGATGCAGGCGAAGGCGCTTGGTTGGTAGATTTCGACTAGTAAAATATCGGAAGTACTTCACGATAAAAGCGCTGAAGCGACACTCGGGCGTTGCTAATCCAGCCGTTAGCTGCTGTTTCAGCCTTTCCCATGGATGGCATGATCATACGTCGTGCATGTATCGTCTGGTAATGTCGTCCATATAGCAATGCTAAGTAAATATATCTGCTGGTCTCTCAAATTACCGCGTAACCGCCGGTTTACTTACAGACCTCGGGCCTTCCGATGGCGAGTAAATTACACTTGTATGTTAATACAGGTTTGAAATAAACCGAGCTCCCAAGCGCGGCCTTACCATTTCATGTCGTGTCGGTTTCTCGAAGGTGCTCATAGGTGTCCAGATGATCACGGCTTCTGAATGAGCAGCGGGCGTTATATGTGAGACCTCCGTAGAAGCGCGCGAGCCCTCTCCGTTGTCCTTGAGTTGTTGCGCTCGCCGTTGCGCCGAGCATTGTTAACATGGTCAGCGAACATGAGGATTCGAGGAGATGACTTTATTTTATTTGGATGACACTAAGGGACCCACTAGGGCCATAGGCAGGACGTCATAAGTGCCTCCTATTATGTACAACTATATTTTTTGCTTTCTCCTGGTTTCGACATCACGGTCCACACCATTGTCAACCTATGTAGTCAATATAAACAAGAGAATTGCACAAAGGTGCGGCCGGCAGTGGGACCAAGCAGCTCGAGCGATATTGTGTGTTTTTAAGGCGTGAAACGCTGCGAGATTTTCTTGGCGATGATTTACGTTGTTCTTGAGGAGGAAGCGAGGGGTATTAGCTTGGCGGGTTGTGGCCCGTCTAGCCCGAGCCAGATATCCAGCCCGGATACTACTTTTTCAAGATGAAAATGGCTAGCCCAGCTATACATCTTTTTGAGAATACCGAGCAAGGTCAACTTGTTATTCTCCGCCCGCTGTCTTTGCAAATCTTTCCTAGGAGGGATGCATTAAACGAGGAGAAATGGGCTTTAAAATAATAAATGGGATGTAATTATAAAAACTAGGCGGTAACTATAAAAATGCACCAAACATGAAATTAGTTTATAAAATATTATTTATGGATTTTGAAAATCTTAAATTTTCATTGTTCTTGGCGATACAACGTTTAGTTGGATTTTTCGTAATACAAATTTATATTTAATCTGAATAGAAATTTGGGATAAAAATATTTGGATCCCATCAAAATGTGGGAAATTTTATTGAATTCTGTCTTCAGCAGTTGGTTGAAATTATTAATCGTTGTCCTAGCTAGAAAATGGGCTGTACTTTCAACAAGCTGTAAATGGACTGTTGTAAATTCCATTAGAATTCAAAAATGGGCTATACATTCTTACAAAGCATAAATGGGCTATAAGTTCTCGCCACACTTGTGGACCTACTAAGTGGCGCATCCCTAAAAAATAAGTTGTGGCGTATGCAAGGCTTTGTCAACTTATTA
>JAHIAM010004551.1:0-60599 GCA_021605205.1 Aegilops longissima
GAAATCACGGGAAAACACAAGAGAATCACTCAAACCAACAAGATCAATCACACATGTGCTAGATCGATAAACACAAAGGAGATACATGATTCAAGGTCAACAAAGGGCGATACAAGCGGTAGCCGTTCTTCTCCGTGAGGAGGTCTTGATGGGGGCCACCCAAGAGGGGTCTTGAATCCAAGGTGGATCTTCTCCGAAGAGGGGCGCGGTCTCTCTCGTGGAGTAGATCCGGTATGGATGAATGACTCTATCTAACAATGAGCTAAATCAACGCTAACCCTAACTAGGAGGAGGTGGAGGAGTATATATAGTCATGGGCGCGAAGGGTAAGTGGAGGATACATGGACTCGGTCCAATACCTTTGTCTTGTGCAGAGAGCGCCGGACGTCCGGAGGGTTCGGTCGTCCGGAGGCTCGAGGAAGGTCCGGACGTCCGGAGCTCTTCGGACATCCGTAGATTCGGCTCGGTGCGCTTGATCAGACGTCCGGAGGGGGCGGTCGTCCGGAGGCTCATGAGGTCCCGGACGTCCGGAGTTCTTCGGATGTCCGCAGATTGATTCGGTGGTCGCCTGCACGGTCGTCCGGAGGGGCCCGGTCGTCCGAGCACAGGAGTCGTCGGACGTCCGATCTGGTGGACGTCCGCCATCTGTAACCAGGCAGCTTCTTCTCTTGGTCCGTGTACTTGGTGTCCTCGCCGTCTTGTCCATGGTCTTCCTCCTTGTTCCTGGTCATGCATAGCACATATATTTGAGGTAGTAACCATGTCTCACATGTGGGAAGTGAAGGTTCTGGAGAGGCGAGTTCACCTTGTGTCCAATGGCGTTTGTTCGAGGTCTCGTCATATGTCCACTTGGGGCTTGGAGAGTAGTGGGAGTGTACATGGGGATGAGCGTGGGATGCTCGCATCATCTCCCCCCTGGGAAAGATCCGACCTCGGATCGTGATCCTCATCACCATGGAAGCGGTTGTCGAGACGGACTTGTAGTTGGACGAAGTTGAAGACATGGCGCAATCCAAGTAGTCAAGGTGCCGCGTGGAGTGATAGACATGCAAAAAGAGCAAACACAAGCAACACTCGAAAATACAATTGTTACGCACACAAAGTGTCCATCATGTAAGAATGAGTCCGTCAAAGGAATTGTTGATGACAAGGCATGAAATGCTTATCAAATGATGTAAAATGACATGTAAAGCATTCATGAGAGAAAATTCATGCATTGGGCACACAATGGTGTCGTGAATGTGATCAATGCAACCACGGTGCAAAATAATGTCATAGTGAGACGGTTTATCAATAGCATGAATATGGCAATGGATGCTCAATATGATTATGTTATCATGCAATTGATGGTAGGCAATATGATCACGATGTATGAATATGCCATCTAAAAAGATCACAACAAATTTGCTAAGAAAATGCACATGCTCATATATCATGGATGACATGGGAATAGGTGCAACAAGACAAACATAATGTGAGTCAATCCATGCATGGGGTGCAAATTTTTCATCGGTGGTGTTGTACCATAGCTCGATGTCGTGGCACTCCTCAACTTGAAGGTCCATAGGGTCCATCTCCAATGTCGGTCCTCCATCCAATATATGTATCATGTAGACAAGAAGAAGGAAACAACAATGAAAGAATGACCCATCCAATATGTGTATTTGAGGATGGCTCAAAGGGAAGGAGGTCACCTTTAGGAGTTTCTCAAGGATGATGGAGTTGCGCATCTTGTATGCCTTCACATAAGCAAGTTGTCTCGTGATGTTACCGCCTTGTGAATCCTTCAAAATGAAAGAACATGACAAACACTGGGAAAAACAAATGAGGTTAGCGGAAGTGCAAAACCTAACATTCGTGTGGTAAGATAACCAACAAGTGTATGCATCATGCTCATCATAAGAAAGAACAAGGGAGCATTTCATAGTATGGAGGCATATGATGCGAGAACAACCAAATACAATAGGCTCAATCAAACAAGCATGCATCACAAGTAAAGTGTCAAAGTCTCCAAGATCAATAAGCATAGATGCAACAATTGGAGGCAATCGACAATGAACAAGATATATCATGTGAGAGGCATGAACATATATGTCATCAACCCAAGAAAGCGAGTAATAGTGGAACATGGGTGATGCAACATAGCAAGAAATCATAGCGATCAAGTCAAGCAAGCTAGTAGTGCGAAGATGCAACGTACTAGAAGGAATCATGGAAAGCATGTCATTGGTGCAAATAGTGGGCATGAATAATTCACATGTCATAGCACAAGCATGAAAGCAAAATGTGAGGCAAATAGCATCAATGTATTGGCGAGAGACATTTATGTAAATACTGATGGGACATCATGACTCTCCCAACACAACAAGCATCGATAGCATGGGGCACATGATAAACATGGCAATAGCAACAAGGATCTCCACCAAGCATGCAAATACACTTAGGGTCAATCATGGATAGATGCGAGCAAGGGTCACAATTGCATGGCAAAGGCATAGAAGCAAGCATAGCATGCAAAGTGAACACGGTAAAATGAGCATAAGGTGACAAGTGGTAAATAGCCCATAGCCGTGTGAGAGCCAAGTAGAAGAGGTGTAGCGTAGTCCTTGCTTGAAGGGCAGTGGGAATGATAATCCTCGGGATCCCAAATCATCGTTGCTCTCAAGAGCTCGTTTAAATCAACTCTTGGGATTGAGAAGTTGACGAGTATACATGAGTACCTACACAAAACAAAGACAAAGGAAAAATTGTGTGTGCGTGGTAGATGTGCACATCATCCATCATGATGCGCACATGCATGTGTCGGTTAGCACAAAATATCCAATGCTCAAATAAATGAGATGCGTGATATAGAAACATGTCATCCATCATGATAGGTTTGTTATGTATAGCATAATGGAGACTCAAATTGTGTAATGCATCATGGGAAATATCTAGAGCATTGGTATTCATAGAATGCATATGGTGCAAGCAATCATGGAAATCATGCAAAGGATGGGATGAATCAAAATCTCCAAACATGTATGAGGAAACTATGGGGGTCTCCTCATGAGCAAGAGTAGAAACATCACGTGGAGAATATTGACAACATCCACAACAATGCATATTTGGAACAATGTGATCATGGCATGGAATAGTAGATGAATTGCGCAAATCATGTAAACGAAGCATGGCAATATCATCACAAGAGAAACAAAAGCCAATGACCATCATCTTGTCATCTATGCCATAAGTGCAAATGGGATTGATTTTAATGGGGCATGCATAGTTACTATGTTGAGATTGAAGTGAGGCAATATGGGAGATCTCACTCATAACATATGACAAGGTCAATGGATTGTCAATCATGAAGTGACCAATAGAATTTTCACAAGATGTCCTATGGAGCATAGCATCACAACTAGGCAACTCAACATGCTCATCATCATATTCATCATAAATAGGTAAGTCAAGGCATGAAGAACTTTCACTAGCATGACGCATGGTAATAGGTGGGTCAACATCACGGGAGCAATCGATGTCAAGAGAGTCCACTAGTGGGATAAGAGAAGCACCATCACCTATGTTACCTTTGGAGCGTCGCTCATGTGTTGTAGGTGAGGTGTCAACGATCCATTCGTTGTCATCTTCATCTTGATGGAACCATGTGGGGGGTGTATCATCGTCCACCATGGCCATCAGTTTTCCCTTTGGAGGGATGGACTCGTCGAGGGTAGGCGTGTCGTCATGTAGGAGACCTAGCACCAAAGAAGAAAACACACTAGGAATAGAGGTTAAGTCGTTAGAAATCATGGTGGCCTCACATGCCGTGTCAACTACCTCACTCACTAAGTGTTGTGGCTCACTCACTCCCTCTTGGAAGCTCTCACTCATATGGTTGGTGGAGTCACTCAAATTGCGCTCAACCTCACATAGGATGTGTGGCATGCTCTCAAGTGTGGGACTAGTGGTGGTCACACTTATCCTCTCATAGGAAATGCACTCAATGTCATATAGGGTGGAGTCACTCATGGGTTGGTGGCTCTCCTCACATGGCAATTGGGTCATCTCATGATATGTGGGTGTCGGAGAGATGTTGGTGCAAATGTCTCCATGCGCGGTCGCGTAGCTTGACTCGGAGTATGAGTCCAATATGGGCGCCGCCTTCATGTTGTAGAAGAGATTCACGCTCCTCGCCGTGGTCGAAGGGGATGGCCCTTGCTCGACCTTCTTGTCACTGTCTTGTTGTTGGAGGCCCATATGATGTGGCACCTCGTAGCTCGTCTCCATGACCGAAGGGAATGTCCCATGCTCGGACATCTTTCTTGAGGGGCTTCCGAAGATGGAAGTGACGCCCTCGCTCATAGGTGGTCGCCTTGGACTTGATGAAGTCGTAGTGATAGAGGCAAAGGTGTCCCGTCTTTCGATGAGATGTTGGGTTTCGCTTTGGAGGAAGTCGACTTTGACGATCCGACTACGAACGTGCGAGGACGTCGCGCTTAGCAATCGCTAAACCAACTCAGAGAGGTTATTGACCACGCCGAGCACGATCAACTGACCACGAGTGCATTTCCTGCGAGCAAGCGAAGAACAAGCAAGAAACTGAGATTGCAATCTGGATATTGCGAATATAAGATGAAAGCTTTATTGATCAAGGTGGGGTTACTGTGGCGCCTTTGTGCAGTCGTTGAACACAAGCGAAATGCTGCGAAGTTGCAGCTATGGCGAACTTTTAATCTAAACAAAACCCAAGGTCTAAGCGGTGCCCTAAGGGCTGTATATATGGAGGAAGAGGGGAAATTTCGTGGCCCTTGGTGGAGGGTCGAAATCAACCCTAACTCTTGTTTCCCACACATACGGACTCTAAAACAGCCTATACTTAAGTATTTCGAAATTACAATGGGCCTGGCCCACTAATAAGGTGACGCAGCACCTAGAATAGCCTCGGGACGACATTTATGAAGTAGCATCTTGTATATTTCGTCCAAGGCTTCATGCATCCATTATGGTGGCTTCAAAGTCCTGAAATCATCACTTGTAACTCCGTTCTTGTTCCCCTTAGCATGGCATTATCTCCATGCTTGTTCTTGCTCAATGTCCATCCTTCTCCATGCTAGGGCCTTCATTTGTAAGCAAAACAAATGTATCCAATTTAGGCAGCATCATATTCTCATGAACATTAGAATCATTACCAAGAAGCGAAAGTACGATAATTTAATTGGCGTGCTGTGAGCTCTAGTAATTGGTCCAATATATGTAGCGATAGGGGCTGTGGGTGTAACAATGGTATTGATGTCCTCATCATCCTCCCTTCTTGAAATGAAGTCGTCCTCGTGAAACTCATATTCCTCACCCAAATAAGGCTTCAAATCTGCAATGTTAAAAGTGGGACTAACCCCAAAATCTGCAGGCAGCTCAAGTTTATATGCATTATCATTTATTTTCTCTAACACCTTAAATGGACCATCAGCACGTGGCATTAGCTTTGATTTGCGCAAATTAGGAAACCTATCCTTACATAAATGTAACCAAACAAGATCTCCGGTGCAAAGACAACATGTTTTCTACCCTTATCTCCAGCAAGTTTATATTTAGCATTCATCGCTCAATGTTTTCCTTAGTTATCTCATGCATTTTAAAATCAATTCAGCACGTTCTTTAGCATCAAAATTAACCTTCTCCAGAAGATGGAAGAGGCAACAAATCAATAGGTGCACGAGGTAGGAAGCCATACACAATTTCAAAAGGGCACATCTTAGTAGTAGAATGCAATGAGCGATTATAAGCAAATTCAATATGAGGCAAGCATTCTTCCCACATTTTCTTATTATTCTTCAAAACAGCCCTAAGCATAGTAGACAATGTTCTATTGACTACTTCAGTTTATCCATCAGTTTGGGGTGACAAGTAGTACTAAAAGCAGTTTAGTCCCCAACTTAGCCCATAAACATCTCCAAAAGTGGCTAAGAAATTTAGTATCACGATCTGAAACAATAGTATTTGGCACACCATGCAAGCGAATAATTTCACGAAAGAACAAATCAGCAACATTAACAGCAACATTAACAGCAACATTTCGAGAATCTATCCACGACAACAAATATGCTATCCCTCCCCTTCTTTGTTCGAGGTAAACCTAAAACAAAGTCCATAGATATATCCTCCCAAGGAACACTAGGCACAGGCAAAGGCATATATAAACCATGAGGATTGAGTCGTGACTTAGCTTTTTGACATGTAGTGCAGCGAGCAACAAAACGCTCAACATCCCGTCTCATCTTTGGCCAAAAGAAATGTGTAGCAAGTATATCCTCCGTCTTCTTGGCGCCAAAGTGTCCCATTAATCCTCCTCCATCGCCTCCTGCAACAACAAAAGACGAACAGAGCTAGCAGGAATGCATAGCTTGTTAGCACGGAACACAAAACCATCATTAATAACGAACTTGTTCCATGTTCTTCCTTCTTTACAATTCTGCATTACATCTTTAAAATCAGCATCATGCACATATTGATCTTTGATGGTCTCCAAACCAAATATTTTGAAGTCAAGTTGTGAAAGCATAGTATAGCGACGAGACAAAGCATCAGCAATAACATTTTCTTTACCCTTCTTGTGTTTAATGACATAAGGGAAAGTCTCAATGAATTCAACCCATTTAGCATGTCTACGATTCAGTTTAGCTTGACTTTTAATATGTTTCAAAGATTCATGATCAGAATGTATAACAAATTCTTTGGGCCATAAATAATGTTGCCATGTCTCTAAAGTCCGAACAAGAGCATATAATTCTTTGTCATAAGTAGAATAGTTCAGACTAGGCCCACTCAATTTTTCGAGAAAAGTATGCAACAGGTTTGCCATCTTGTAATAACACACCTCCTAATCCAATTCCACTAGCATCACATTCAAGCTCAAAAGTCTTATTAAAGTCAGGAAGTTGGAGTAAAGGAGCATGTGTCAACTTATCTTTCAATACCGTGAAGGCTTCTTCCCTGTGCGGTACCCCAAACAAAAGGCACATCCTTCTTTGTAAGCTCATTGAGAGGTGCAGCAATGGTGCTAAAGTCTCTCACAAAACGCCTATAGAAACCAGCGAGTCCAAGAAAACTCCTCACTTGTGTGACCGTTTTGGGCTGCGGCCAACTCTCAATAGCTTCAATCTTGGCTTTATCAACTTCAATTCCTCGTGGAGTAACAACATAGCCAAGAAAAGATACTAAATTCGGTGCAAAAGGTTCACTTCCCAAGGTTACCAAACAAGCGTGCATCACGTAGAGCATTAAAACAACACGTAAATGTTCCAAATGTTCTTCCAAAGATTTGCTATAAATCAGTATATCATCAAAGTAAACTACCACAAATCGTCCAATGAAAGCACGTAAAACTTCGTTCATTAATCTCATGAAAGTACTAGGTGCATTAGTTAACCCAAAAGGCATGACTAGCCACTCATATAATCCAAACTTAGTTTTAAATGCTGTTTTCCATTCATCTCCCAATTTCATACGAATTTGATGGTATCCACTACACAAATCAACTTTGGAGAATATTGTAGAGCCACTCAATTCATCAAGCATATCATCTAGCCTAGGAATAGGATGACGATAACGAATAGTAATATTATTAATGCCTCTACAATCAACACACACATGACGTACCATCCTTTTTAGGCACTAGTATAATAGGAACAGCACAAGGACTAAGAGATTCGCGTATATAACCTTTGTCGAGCAGCTCCTGTACTTGACGCATAATCTCCTTCGTCTCCTCTGGATTGGTACGGTATGGTGCGCGGTTGGGTAGCGATGCGCGGGAATTAAGTCAATTTGATGCTCAATCCCTCGAATAGGTGGTAATCCGGTGGCACGTCTTGTGGGAAGACGTCGTGAACTCCTGCAAAATGTTAGTGACAGCGAGGGGCAAAGAGGAAGGCACGTCCTCGAATGAAAATAATGCCTCTTTGCACACAAAAGCATAGCAAACAGATTTGCTAGAATCTAGCTCATCAATATCAGATTTGGTGGCAAATAAACATGCACTTTTCAGTTTAATTTCAGAAGCAACATGAGATGGTTTATTATTAGGCTTCATTTGTTGCTCAAATTCTTTTGCCACAATCTGATTTTCACTCTTATTTTTCTCCTGTTTTGCTTTATTAGCTCTATTAATATCATCTTTCAAAATGGAATCAGGAGTCATAGGAAGCAAAGTAATATTTTATCCTTGTGAACAAGAGTATCTTGATTGTTTCTACCATGGTGTCTAGAATTTTATCAAATTGCCATGGTCTACCAAGTAATAAGGAACATGCTTGCATAGGTACCACATCACAATCAACATAATCAGCATATGTAGAGATACTAAAATGCACACGAACAAGACGTGTTACCTTAACCTTGCCGCTGTTGTTGAACCATTGGATGTAGTAAGGATGTGGATGTGGTCTTGTGGTGAGAGAAAGCTTCTCCACCATATCCATGCTAGCCAAGTTGTTGCAGCTCCCTCCATCTATGATGACCTTGAATAGAACGTTCCTTCACAACTCCTTTGTATGGAACAAGTTATGCCTCTCGATTTTGCTCAGCTTGTGTAACCTGCACACTCAAAACACGTTGAGCAACTAAACATTCATACTGTCGGCATCTTGACAGAGCCATGTATTGCATCTCAGGATCAGAATCATCTCCACCGTGTTCTTCATGTGTAATAAGAGCCAAAGTCTCTTCATCATAGTCACTAGCGGACTCATACCCACCATCCTCAAGAGCAATCATCACACGCTGAGATTGGCATTCTCTCGCAAAATGTCCTCTTCCCTTACAACGACGACAAATAATATCACTTGTGTGCCCTGTTGACGCCATGGAAGAAGAAGAGCTCTGTGTAGGCCCAGCAGGTGTGCTCTTGGAAGATAGTGGTGGTTGTGCCTGCTTTCTTGTATCACGGTTGGAGGTGGCAGCCAGCGGAGGTGCCGGTGTAGTAGAACGTGTGGAAGTAGATGATGCCGCGTGGTGTCCATGATGAAGGTCGACCTGCGAGAAAAGTTAGTCGCGCCAAGGCACTGTCGATCCTGCACTTCACGTTCAGCTTTACAAGCAAGATGGAATAATCGAGTGATATTATTATAATCCTTGTAGTCTAGAATGGTCTGAATCTCTCTATTTAATCCACCCAGAAAACGTGCAAGCATAGCTTCATTCTCCTCAACAATACCACATCTAATCAAGCCAGTTTGTAATTCCTGATAATATTCTTCTACCGAATTTTTTCCTTGTCTTAATGATAGAGGCAAAGGTGTCCCGATGTTTCGATGAGATGGTGGCTATCGTTTCTGTGGGAGTCGACCTTGACGATCCGGCTACGAACGTGCGAGACGTCGCGCCTTAGCAATCGCTAAACCAACTTCCGAGGGTTATTGACCACGCGAACACGATCAACGACCACGAGGGCCTGTTTCCTGCGAGCAAGCGAAGAACAAGCAAGAAACTGAGATTGCAATCTGGATATTGCGAATATAAGATGAAAGCTTTATTGATCAAGGTGGGGTTACTGTGGCGCTTTTATGCAGTCGTTGAACACAAGCGAAATCTGCGAAGTTGCAGCTATGGCGAACTTTTAATCTAAACAAAACCCAAGGTCTAAGCGGTGCCCTAAGGGCTGTATATATGGAGGAAGAGGGGAATTTCGTGGCCCTTGGTGGAGGGTCGAAATCAACCCTAACTCTTGTTTCCCCACACATACGGACTCTAAAACAGCCTATACTTAAGTATTTCGAAATTACATGGGCCTGGCCCAATAATAAGGTGACGCAGCACCTAGAATAGCCTATGGACGAATATTATGAAGTGGCATCTTGTATATTTCGTCCAAGGCCTCATGCACTCATTAGGGTGGCTTCAAAGTCCTGGAATCATCACTTGTAACTCCGTTCTTGTTCTCCTTAGCATGGCATTATCTCCATGCTTGTTCTTGCTCAATGTCCATCCTTCTCCAAGCTAGGGCCTTCATTTGTAAGCAAAACAAATGTATCCAATTTAGGCAGCATCATATTCTCATGAACATTAGAATCATTACCAAGAAAGCGAAAGTACACGATAATTTAATTGGCGTCTTGTGAGCTCTAGTAATTGGTCCAGTATATGTAGCAGTAGGGGCTGTGGGTGTAACAATGGTATTGATGTCCTCATCATCCTCCCTTCTTGAAATGAAGTCGTCCTCGACGGAGCTCATATTCCTCACCCAAATAAGGCTTCAAATCTGCAATGTTAAAAGTGGGACTAACCCCAAAATCTGCAGGCAGCTCAAGTTTATATGCATTATCATTTATTTTCTCTAACACCTTAAATGGACCATCACACGTGGCATTAGCTTTGATTTGCGCAAATTAGGAAACCTATCCTTACATAAATGTAACCAAACAAGATCTCCGGTGCAAAGACAACATGTTTTCTACCCTTATCTCCAACAAGTTTATATTTAGCATTCATCGCTCAATGTTTTCCTTAGTTATCTCATGCATTTTAAAATCAATTCAGCACGTTCTTTAGCATCAAAATTAACCTTCTCCGAAGATGGAAGAGGCAACAAATCAATAGGTGCGAGGTAGGAAGCCATACACAATTTCAAAAGGGCACATCTTAGTAGTAGAATGCAATGAGCGATTATAAGCAAATTCAATATGAGGCAAGCATTCTTCCCACATTTTCTTATTATTCTTCAAAACAGCCCTAAGCATAGTAGACAATGTTCTATTGACTACTTCAGTTTGTCCATCGGTTTGGGGTGACAAGTAGTACTAAAAGCAGTTTAGTCCCCAACTTAGCCCATAAACATCTCCAAAAGTGGCTAAGAAATTTAGTATCACGATCTGAAACAATAGTATTTGGCACACCATGCAAGCGAATAATTTCACGAAAGAACAAATCAGCAACATTAACGACATCATCGCTTTTATGACATGGTATAAAGTGTGCCATTTTAGAGAATCTATCCACGACAACAAATATGCTATCCCTCCTTCTTTGTTCGAGGTAAACCTAAAACAAAGTCCATAGATATATCCTCCCAAGGAACACTAGGCACGAGCAAAGGCATATATAAACCATGAGGATTGAGTCGTGACTTAGCTTTTTGACATGTAGTGCAGCGAGCAACAAAGCGCTCAACATCCGTCTCATCTTTGGCCAAAAGAAATGTGTAGCAAGTATATCCTCCGTCTTCTTCACGCCAAAGTGTCCCATTAATCCTCCTCCATCGCCTCCTGCAACAACAAAAGACGAACAGAGCTAGCAGGAATGCATAGCTTGTTAGCACGAACACAAAACCATCATTAATAACGAACTTGTTCCATGTTCTTCCCTCTTTACAATTCTGCATTACATCTTTAAAATCAGCATCATGCACATATTGATCTTTGATGGTCTCCAAACCAAATATTTTGAAGTCAAGTTGTGAAAGCATAGTATATCGACGAGACAAAGCATCAGCAATAACATTTTCTTTACCCTTCTTGTGTTTAATGACATAAGGGAAAGTCTCAATGAATTCAACCCATTTAGCATGTCTACGATTCAGTTTAGCTTGACTTTTAATATGTTTCAAAGATTCATGATCAGAATGTATAACAAATTCTTTGGGCCATAAATAATGTTGCCATGTCTCTAAAGTCCGAACAAGAGCATATAATTCTTTGTCATAAGTAGAATAGTTCAGACTAGGCCACTCAATTTTTAGAAAAGTATGCAACAGGTTTGCCATCTTGTAATAACACACCTCTAATCCAATTCCACTAGCATCACATTCAAGCTCAAAAGTCTTATTAAAGTCAGGAAGTTGGAGTAAAGGAGCATGTGTCAACTTATCTTTCAATACCGTGAAGGCTTCTTCCATGCGGTACCCCAAACAAAAGGCACATCCTTCTTTGTAAGCTCATTGAGAGGTGCAGCAATGGTGCTAAAGTCTCTCACAAACGCCTATAGAAACCAGCGAGTCCAAGAAAACTCCTCACTTGTGTGACCGTTTTGGGCTGCGGCCAACTCTCAATAGCTTCAATCTTGGCTTTATCAACTTCAATTCCTGTGGAGTAACAACATAGCCAAGAAAAGATACTCGGTCGGTGCAAAAGGTGCACTTCCCAAGGTTACCAAACAAGCGTGCATCACGTAGAGCATTAAAAACAACACGTAAATGTTCCAAATGTTCTTCCAAAGATTTGCTATAAATCAGTATATCATCAAAGTAAACTACCACAAATCGTCCAATGAAAGCACGTAAAACTTCGTTCATTAATCTCATGAAAGTACTAGGTGCATTAGTTAACCCAAAAGGCATGACTAACCACTCATATAATCCAAACTTAGTTTTAAATGCTGTTTTCCATTCATCTCCCAATTTCATACGAATTTGATGGTATCCACTCATAAATCAACTTTGGAGAATATTGTAGAGCCACTCAATTCATCAAGCATATCATCTAGCCTAGGAATAGGATGGCGATAACGAATAGTAATATTATTAATGCCTCTACAATCAACACACATACTGTGACGTACCATCCTTTTTAGGCACTAGTATAATAGGAACAGCACAAGGACTAAGAGATTCGCGTATATAACCTTTGTCGAGCAGCTCCTGTACTTGACGCATAATCTCCTTCGTCTCCTCTGGATTGGTGCGGTATGGTGCACGGTTGGGTAGCGATGCACCGGAATTAAGTCAATTTGATGCTCAATCCCTCGAATAGGTGGTAATCCGGTGGCACGTCTTGTGGGAAGGCGTCGTGAACTCTGCAAAATGTTAGTGACAGCGAGGGGCAAAGAGGAAAACACGTCCTCGAATGAAAATAATGCCTCTTTGCACACAAAAGCATAGCAAACAGATTTGCTAGAATCTAGCTCATCAATATCAGATTTGGTGGCAAATAAACATGCACTTTTCAGTTTAATTTCAGAAGCAACATTAGATGGTTTATTATTAGGCTTCATTTGTTGCTCAAATTCTTTTGCCACAATCTGATTTTCACTCTTATTTTTCTCCTGTTTTGCTTTATTAGCTCTATTAATATCATCTTTCAAAATGGAATCAGGAGTCATAGGAAGCAAAGTAATATTTTTATCCTTGTGAACAAGAGTATCTGATTGTTTCTACCATGGTGTACAGAAATTTTATCAAATTGCCATGGTCTACCAAGTAATAAGGAACATGCTTGCATAGGTACCACATCACAATCAACATAATCAGCATATGTAGAGATACTAAAATGCACACGAACAGTCGTGTTACCTTAACCTTGCGCTGTTGTTGAACCATTGGATGTAGTAAGGATGTGGATGTGGTCTTGTGGTGAGAGAAAGCTTCTCCACCATATCCATGCTAGCCAAGTTGTTGCAGCTCCCTCCATCTATGATGGCCTTGAATAGAACGTTCCTTCACAACTCCTTTGTATGGAACAAGTTATGCCTCTGATTTTGCTCAGCTTGTGTAACCTGCACACTCAAAACACGTTGAGCAACTAAACATTCATACTGTCGGCATCTTGACAGCCATGTATTGCGTCTCGGGATCAGAATCATCTCCACCGTGTTCTTCATGTGTAATAAGAGCCAAAGTCTCTTCATCATAGTCACTAGCAGACTCATACCCACCATCCTCGGTAGCAATCATCACACGCTGAGATTGGCATTCTCTGTAAAATGTCCTCTTCCCTTACAACGACGACAAATAATATCACTTGTGTGCCTGTTGGCGCCATGGAAGAAGAAGAGCTCTGTGTAGGCCCAAGGTGTACTCTTGGCGAGATAGTGGTGGTTGTGCTGCTTTCTTGTATCACGGTTGGAGGTGGCAGCCAGCGGAGGTGCGGTGTAGTAGAGCGTGTGGAAGTAGATGATGCGTGGTGTCCATGATGAAGGTCGACCTGCGAGAAAAGTTAGTCGCGCCAAGGCACATCGATCCTGCACTTCACGTTCAGCTTTACAAGCAAGATGGAATAATCGAGTGATATTATTATAATCCTTGTAGTCTAGAATGGTCTGAATCTCTCTATTTAATCCACCCGAAAGCGTGCAAGCATAGCTTCATTCTCCTCAACAATACCACATCTAATCAAGCCAGTTTGTAATTCTGATAATATTCTTCTACGAATTTTTCCTTGTCTTAAGCGCTGCAATTTTGAAGTAATTCACGTTGATAATATGGTGGAACCCAACGATACGCATAGCAGTTTTCAAAGCAGCCCAAGTAGCTGGAACAGGATATAATCTACAATGTTCAGACCACCAAACACATGCAAAGCTAGTGAAAGCACAAACAGCAGCAGGAACACGTCTCTCCTCGGGATATTGTAAACATGTAAATCGTTGTTCAGTTTCTAACTCCCAAGTAAGATATATATCAGGAACATATCTACCCTCAAATGGTGGAATATTCAATTTCAGTTTAGGGAGATGGTCATGATCTCGTACTGAAGGGGAGCCGAACATTGCCATTATTTGCATGTGGGCGACCTGGTGGTTGTGGTGCTGGTGGTTGCACGAGTTCGATGTTGATCAACCTCATCCTCGTAAGCTCACATAATCATCCTCCCCGCCGCAGCAGCAGGAGCCTGAAGTATCAACAGCAGCACCAGCAGCTTGGCGGTGAAGAGGGACACGGAAGCTCGGCGGAGGGCTGTTTAGCGATGTGGAGGTAGTCCGTGTTGTTGTAGTAGAGGTGCGTTAGGTGCAGCCGGTGGTGGTGGTGGTAGCGCGAGCAATTCATTAAACTTGTTATCGAGCTTTGTTTGACGCCTTCTCAATGCCATCTATCTTCTCCATGGCCTCTTCAAATCTATTTAGCACATCGTCCACCTGCCCACTCATCATTTGTTGAAACTTATCATGTAGCGCTTTGTTTGTCATGTTCTCCCGGTCGGTCTAAATCGACTTGTGATCCTGCCATGGTTAGCAGCAATAGAAACACACAAGAATATGATTGACAGACTACTAGGAAGTGGTGGTGGTGGTGTGGTGGACGATCACAAATCCGTCAAGCAAATCTCAAATTCTTACAGTTCTTACCCAGAAGGCGGTGATCGGCAACCGATGTAGTCAAAACTCTCAAAGCTTGGATAGAGCGATTACGGGGAGAGTCAAGCATACGATGTAGATGTATGTGGAGCTGGGAAGGCTTATAATATGGTAGCAAAAAGGTTAGCAATAATCAATTCAGAGATGCAAAGTTGAATAAACGCTCAACGACAGTCTTGTCTTTGGTCCTAGGCTAGACCGTGCTAGAGGCGAGCCTAGAACACTAACAAAATCACGGCGCTGCACGGAAACAACGGAAAAGCACACTCTGGAATAATTTTTTTTCGCTCTTTTTTTTGCGCTTTTTTTTTTTTGCTGCTCTTTTTTTTTTTTTGCGAAAAATCACTATAATGGCGAGTGTCTCAAAACTCTTCCAGTGTCAAACTGACGGGATGGGCACGAAATTTTTTCGACCAAAAAATTTTTTTTTTATTGCCGGACCCAAAAACTGAAGCAGGTCAAAAAACTTTCTATAATGGCGACTATCTCAATACACTTAGAAACACTTAAAAATAGGATAGCGAGAAAATTTTTTCGACAAGTGCGTTTTCGGAAAATTTTGGGCCTAAACGGAGGTGGTTTCAGACTCTTTTTTTTCGAAACCTACTCGGCAAGGAAAACACAAATCGGAAACTAGATGGATCTCGAAAACAAACCTAATATGCAAGGAACTTCGGATTGGTGGTGGATATATGGTGGTGGTATATGACAGCGGTGGTGGTATATGGTAGCGGTGGTGGTATATGGATACGGATTCAGAGCTGTGGCAAGGCGATGATGATGGTGCGGGGGCGGCGTGACAACTTATGACCAGAACTCGAAACTCTAAAAGACTAGACTCTAAGACCAGCAACTTGACACGACGATGCAACCGCAAATTCAACAAAGCGAAAACCCTAAAAAGATTATGCAAAGGCTCAGATTGGTTCGGATATGATGAACTAACCCTAATTTTTTTTGTGGCTTTTTCGTGGACTTTAGGTATGAAGAACAGACTCGATCTAATCTACGAAAAAACTGTAAAATCTCACCGAGCAACCTGAAAATCTGATACCACTTGATAGAGGCAAAGGTGTCCCGTCTTTCGATGAGATGTTGGGTTTCGCTTTGGAGGAAGTCGACTTTGGCGATCCGACTACTGACGTGCGAGGGCGTCGCGCCTTAGCAATCGCTAAACCAACTCCGAGAGGTTATTGACCACGCCGAGCACGATCAACGACCACGAGGTGCATTTCCTGCGAGCAAGCGAAGAACAAGCAAGAAACTGAGATTGCAATCTGGATATTGCGAATATAAGATGAAAGCTTTATTGATCAAGGTGGGGTTACGTGGCGCCTTTATGCAGTCGTTGAACACAAGCGAAATGCTGCGAAGTTGCAGCTATGGCGAACTTTTAATCTAAACAAAACCCAAGGTCTAAGCGGTGCCCTAAGGGCTGTATATATGGAGGAAGAGGGGAAATTTCGTGGCCCTTGGTGGAGGGTCCAAATCAACCCTAACTCTTGTTTCCCCACATACGGACTCTAAAACAGCCTATACTTAAGTATTTCGAAATTACATGGGCCTGGCCCACTAATAAGGTGACGCAGCACCTAGAATAGCCTCGGGACGACATTTATGAAGTAGCATCTTGTATATTTCGTCCAAGGCTTCATGCATCCATTATGGTGGCTTCAAAGTCCTGAAATCATCACTTGTAACTCCGTTCTTGTTCCCTTAGCATGGCATTATCTCCATGCTTGTTCTTGCTCAATGTCCATCCTTCTCCATGCTAGGGCCTTCATTTGTAAGCAAAACAAATGTATCCAATTTAGGCAGCATCATATTCTCATGAACATTAGAATCATTACCAAGAAACGAAAGTACCTGATAATTTAATTGGCGTGCGCGAGCTCTAGTAATTGGTCCAGTATATGTAGCAGTAGGGGCTGTGGGTGTAACAATGGTATTGATGTCCTCATCACGTAGTAGGTGTACTCATGGGAAGTAGGCAAAGATGCCGTACGTCCAAAGGCGAAGATGCCTTGAGAACACTTGGCGAAGATGCCGAAGTGGGTGATGTAGCCGTAGCGCCGTCTTTGTGGTGGTCGTCTCGTGGTCTTCTTTTGTGCTCTTGAAGCTTGGACTTGGCGTGAACTAGGGCATGTTGGGACTTGTGCACTTGCGCTTGTGGAGCATCTTCATGATGATGGTGTCGTTGTCGTGCTTGAGCTCGTAGTAGATGTCGTTCGTCGTTGTCGTGCACATGATGCTTGGAGGTGACTTGCCCTTCATGACGATGTTGATCACGAACGTGATGGTGGTCGCCATGTAGATGTGGACGAGGGCGATTTGCACTTGCGTCACTTCCGCGCTCCGAAGACTTGTGGCTTGAATGTCGCCGCCTTGAAGATGACGAAGGGGAAGTAGACTTGATCAAGGCTCTAATCTCCTCCATCCTTGCATCTTGCTCCTCTTTATGTGCGGCAAGCTTCTTGTCGAAGTAGTCCCTTCTCCTTGCTTCGGAGAGATGAATGTCGATGGAGAGGTTCTCCATGCGCTCTTGCAATCTTGATTGTGCGCCTTGCATTTGTCGTTGTAGATCGAAGATTGACGCTTTGGTGATGTAGTTGTTCACGCCGTCGTCGTAGTCGAAGACCGGAGATGAAATGCCTTGCCTATCCATCACAAGACTCGAGCAAATATGAGTGGGAGAAAGAGAAGAACTTATACCAAATGTACCTTGACCGATGTTGAAAATGGATCAATGATCACTCAATGTGTAACAGGAAATAGCACAATTGGTACCAATTCTTGTCGGTTTCTCACACCTACACAAATAAGGCTTATGGTGGAGCTCGGTGGGGATAGTGGCACAAAAATTTGATGCAAAATGTTAGCAAGAGTCAATAATGTTGAAAGAGATTCACAAATTCGCAAGAGAAACAAGTAGACCAATAGCAATGAATGGCACACGGAAACACACACTCGGATAGATAAATGGGGCCGTGCAACCAAGGAATGAGCTCAAAATGTGGAATCCACCAAAACGCTCGTGTTGCACAACTCAAGAGAGACACTAGCACGATTGCTCAATAGGCGGATACGACACTTGTGCACAACCTATAAGATGCAAAATGGATAAACTTTGTATCCCAAGTATGCTATGTATGTATGGTTCCCGGTGTTTCTCAAGATGATCCAAGATGATCGGATATGACAATCTTATGTGCAATGTGGTTATGATGCTATGGCACTTGCTTACAAGTTTCTTTGCTCTTTCTCTTTTTGCTTAAAAGCTTTATTTCTTTATTTTCTTTTGTATGGCCACTTTTGCACAATGCACAAACCAAGATAGCTATTGTGTATATGTGGGAACGATATTGTGACACAATGGATGATATGATACCAATATGATATGGTATGTATGCAATGGATGGTGTAGATCAATGATCACTAATGTGCACAAGTAACGTTGCCGGCAATACTCAAATGGCTAGTCTCGATAGGCAAGTAGCATAAAATGGGCTAGGGGTTATCAATGCAATTTGCAATGGGAATATACAATGGTGTCGTCGAGGTTACCGCCCGCTGCGATGATGAGTGGCGGTATTCTTGATGTAGATACCAAGATGATGGAGACTCGTCCCTAAGTAGCGAAACACCTTAGGCAGCGGAAAACCATGAACTCAAAATCTCAAATGACAAATGTCAAATGGTGGTAGCGGAAAGCGGTGGTGGTTGCGGAAGCTCAAAGGGGTTGCGTAAATGCAATGGTGTTTTTGGAGTACGCAATGCGGAAGTGGAGGGTAAGGTGGTGAACTATACACGGTGTCGGAGTTGGAAGCACGGTCCCTAAGTAGCCGAAACACCTTAGGAGACACAACTCACAACACAAACAAAATTGGGTTAAGTTGAGGTGGAAGTGTATGTTGGTCAAGCCTATGCGGAAGTGGCGGTGGTGGTTGATGAAGAAGCAGCCGTCCCTAAGTAGCCGAAACACCTTAGGAGACTCGAACCACAACTCAAACAACCATGAGAAACAAAATTGGTTAGGTTGCGGAAGACGGTGGTGGAGTAGCGGATGATGTGGTGGAAGCCCTAGGCAAAGATGCCAAAGTTCCAAAAATTTGACGGAGTCAAATGATTTTGGTGGTATTTTTGTTGGGAGGGGGATATCAAGAGCTTTTCAACGAGCTAAAGAACGTCAAAATCGGAGTTCGGATGAATTAGTTATGGACAAAACAAAAATCAGCCGAAGTCTGAAACTACAGGTTACGGACGTCCGGAAAGGTCGGATGTCCGGGGCGTCGGACGTCCGGAAAGGTCGGAAATCCGTAAATTCGGTGCGGGTTAGGGGTTCCGGTCGTCCGGAAAAGGTCGGACGTCCGGTCGTTCCAGGGGCTCCGGACGTCCGTAAAACTCCGGTCGTCCGGTGGGTCGGGGTCAACTCGAAAATTGAGATCCGGGACGCGATTTTGGGCGGAAATTGGTGATTTCGGAGTCAAAATTCGCGGGATTTTGTGGATGAAAGATGGGGAAACTTGGGGAAATGCTAGATCCACTCGAAACCAAGCAAATCCATGGATCAAAATCAACAAAACATCATCACACTAACAAATCACAAAAAAAATTGGGTTATTTTTGGTGGGGAATTTTCGAATTTGGGGAAGAACACAACAAAATCAAGCTAGAAAAACACGGGGTAGGGGCTCCAAAAACGTGATCAACCTTGCTCTGATACCAAGATGATGTAGGGCGGAACCCTATGTGGACGATCTTTCACGTTTGGAGGGGATCCCTACGAGGAACACGAAGAACGAGCGGAAGAACACGAGGGAAATCACGGGGAGAACACAAGAGAATCACTCAAACCAACAAGATCAATCACACATGTGCTAGATCGATAAACACAAAGGGAGATACATGATTCAAGGTCAACAAAGGACGATACAAACGGTAGCCGTTCTTCTCCGTGAGTAGGTCTTGATGGGGCCACCCAGAGGGGTCTTGAATCCAAGGTGGATCTTCTCCGAAGAGGGCGCGGTCTCTCTCATGGAGTAGATCCGGTATGGATGAATGACTCTATCTAACAATGAGCTAAATCAACGCTAACCCTAACTAGGAGGAGGTGGAGGAGTATATATAGTCATGGGCCGCAAAGGGGTAAGTGAAGGATACATGGACTCGGTCCAATACACTGTGCGCAGACAGGCGTCGGACGTCCGGAGGGTTCCGGTGATGTAGGGCGGAACCCTACATGGGCGATCTTTCACGTTGGAGCGGATCCTACGGGGAATCACGAGGGACACGCGGAAGAACAAGAGGGAAAACACGGGGAAAACGATAGAGAATGCACTCAACCGACAAGAAATCAATCACACAAGTGCTAGATTATCGAACACATAGAGTGGCACAAGGTTCAAGATCAACAAAGGTAAGGATACACGAGTAGCCGTTCTTCTCCGAGAGGAGGTCTTGATGGGGTCCACCCTAGAAGGGGTCTTGAATCCGCTTGGGGATCTTCTCCGTAGAGGTCCGATCTCCGAGGAGAAGTAGCCAAGTGGATGAGCAAACTCTCACACCAAAATATGAGCTAATCCAATGCTAACCCTAGAAAGAGGAGGGATCAAGTATATATAGTCTCGGGCGAAGGGTACAAGGACAAGTCCGGAGGCCTTTGACGCAGAGCAGGGGAGGCCGGACGTCAAGGCGTCGGGCGGATGTCCGGGCCTTCGCGGCGCCGGATGTCGAGCTCTCGGCCGGATGTCCGGCTGGGCGATCGTTCTGTCGAGAACCGGGTGAGGGGAGCCGGATTTCCGGGCTTCAGGCCGGATATCCGGGCTGGGGGCTGGATGTCCGGGCTTGGACGCCGGATGTCCGGGCCCTGGAGATCTGGCCAGTTTTGATGAGGCTGCGGTAGAGGCTCCAGGGGCCGGATGTCCGGGGCCATGGCCGGTTGTCCGGGGCCTGGAAGCTGATCTTGGCCTTCTCCGTTGGTTCTCTTCATCCATGGACTTGGCGGCTTGTCCGTCTTCACGTGCATCCTCGGGAGGTTCCCCTTGACACCTAATCATGCATAGCATATCGGACTTAGGTAGTAGCCATGTCTCGAGTGGATCATATGGGATATCAATAAGGAAAGAGGTCACCTCGTTCTCGAGAGCTCTAGCTCTAGCTCGTGTCATGGGTCCTCTTGGCTCTTGATGAGACGGTTGTAGGTCCATGGGGATGCTCGTGGGATGCTCCGCATCATCTCCCCCCCTTGGGAGAGATCCGACCTCGGATCAAAAGCTTCATCTCCATGGAATGGTGCGAGGTCCTTGACGTTGAAGATGTCGCTCACGTTGTATTTGTCTCGAGGTAGGTCGATCTTGTAGGCGTTGTCGTTGTAGCGTGCTAGCACCTTGAAAGGTCCATCGGCTCGAGGTAGAAGCTTGGACTTGCGTTCTTTGGGGAAGCGGTCCTTGCGAAGGTGTAGCCACACGAGATCACCAATGTTGAAGACGATGGGTTGCTTGTTGGCGTTGAGCTTGTTTGCTTGACGTTGTACTTGGCGCTCAATGGTGTGCCTTGTATCTTCGTGCATCTTCTAGATGTAGCTTGCTCGTTCACTTGCATCCATGTTGGTGCGCTCTTGGAGAGGAAGTGGTAGAATGTCCAATGGGGACAACGGGTTGAAACCGTAGACGACCTCGAAGGGGGACTTGCCGGTAGTTGAATGTCTTGCACGATTGTAGGCGTACTCGGCGATGGGTAGACATGCTTCCCACTCCTTGATGTTCTTCTTGATCAAGACACGGAGTAGAGTGGATAGTGTGCGGTTCGTCACCTCCGTTTGGCCGTCGGTTTGAGGATGGTATGCCGAGGAGAACAAGAGCTTGATTCCGAGCTTGGCACATAGGGTCTTCCAAAAGTAACTCAAGAACTTGGCGTCACGATCGAAGACGATTGTCTTTGGTACGCCATGGAGTCGCAAGATTTCCCTACAAAAGAGATTTGCAACATGTGAAGCATCGTCTATCTTGTTGCAAGGAATGAAATGTTCCATCTTAGAAAATCTATCCACAACAACAAACACGGAGTCCTTGCCATTTTGAGTCCTAGGTAAACCAAGTACAAAATCCATACTAATGTCTTCCCATGGTTGATATGGAATAGGAAGAGGCATGTAAAGACCATGAGATTGAGCTTTAGACTTAGCTTTGCGACATGTATAGCGTCGGTTGGTGAAGCGTGAGACGTCGCGGGACATCTTGGGCCAAAAGTAGTTTGTGGAGAGCGTGGCGAATGTCTTGTCGCGTCCAAAGTGTCCCATGAGTCCGCCTCCATGAGCCTCTTGCAAAAGGAGCAAACGAAGAGAATACTCGGGAATGCAAAGTTTGTTAGCTCTCATAAGGTAACCATCCTTGAGGTAATATTGTTCCCAAGACGTATGCGTCAAACACTTAGCATAAGGAGAAGCAAAAGATGGATCATGCTCATACAAGTCTTTTATATGCTCAAAACCATTAACATTCAATTCAAGTTGACTGACAAGCATGCATATGCGTGAAAGCGCGTCGGCAACTACATTTTCTTTACCCTTAATGTACTTGATCACATAAGGAAAGGATTCGATGAATTCACTCCATTTGGCATGACGCTTGTTCAATTTAGTTTGACCTTTGAGGTACTTAAGCGTTTCATGATCGGTATGGATGACAAACTCATGAGGTCTAAGGTAATGTTCCCAAACATGTAGTGATGTAGGGCGGAACCCTACGTGGGCGATCTTTCATGTTGGAGCGGATCCTACGGTGAATCACGAAGAACACGCGGAAGAACAAGAGGGAAACCACGGGGAAAACGAGAGAGAGATCACTCAACCGACAAGAAATCAATCACACAAGCGCTAGATCGATGAACACATAGAGTGGCACAAGATTCAAGAACAATAAAGGTAAAGATACACGAGTAGTCGTTCTTCTCCAAGAGGAGGTCTTGATGGGGTCCACCCTAGGAGGGGGTCTTGAATCCGCTTGGGGGATCTTCTCCGTAGAGGTCCTGATCTCGAAAGGAGAAGTAGCCAAGTGGATGAGCAAAGGCTCTCACACCGAAATATGAGCTAATCCCAAGCTACCCTAGAAAGGTGGGGAAGAAAGAGTATATATAGTGATGAGGACATCAATACCATTGTTACACCCACAGCCCCTGCTGCTATACATACTGGACCAATTACTAGAGCTCGCGCACGCCAATTGAATTATCAGGTACTTTCGTTTCTTGGTAACGATTCCAATGTTCATGAGAATATGATGCTGCCTAAATTGGATACATTTGTTTTGCTTACAAATGAAGGGCCTACCATGGACAAGAAAGATGAACCTTGGAGCAAGTTCAAGCATGGAGATGTTGGCATGCTAAGAGGAACAAACGGAGTTACAAGTGATGATTCCAGGACTTTGAAGCCACCCTAATGAGTGCATGAGGCCTTGGACGAAATATACAAGATGCCACTTCATAATATTTGTCCATAGGCTATTCTAGGTGCTGCGTCACCTTATTATTGGGCCAGGCCCATGTAATTTCGAAATACTTAAGTATAGGCTGTTTTAGAGTCCGTATGTGTGGGGAAACAAGAGTTAGGGTTGATTTCGGACCCCTCCACCAAGGGCCACGAAATTCCCCCCTCTTCCTCCATATATACAGCCCTTAGGGCACCGTTTAGACCTTGGGTTTTGTTTAGATTAAAAGTTCGCCATAGCTGCAACTTCGCGTACTTCGTTTGTGTTCAACGACCAGACAAAGGCGTCACAGAACCCAACCTTGATCAATAAAGCTTTCATCTTATATTCGCAATATCCAGATTGCAATCTCAGTTTCTTGCTTGTTCTTCGTTTGCTCGCAGGAAACAGGCCCTCGTGGTCGAGTTGATCGTGCTCGGCGTGGTCAATAACCCTCGGAAGTTGGTTTAGCGATTGCTAAGGCGCGACGTCTCAAGACGTTAAGTAGTCGGATCGTCAAGGTCGACTCCCACGAAACGATAGCCACCATCTCATCGAAACATCGGACACCTTTGCCTCTATCAAGTGGTATCAGATTTTCAGGTTGCTCGGTGAGATTTTACAGTTTTCGTAGTTTAGATCGAGTCTGTTCTTCATACCTATAGTCCACGAAAAAGCCACAAAAAAATTAGGGTTAGTTCATCATATCCGAACCAATCTGAGCCTTTGCATAATCTTTTTAGGGTTTTGCTTTGTTGAATTTGCGGTTGCATCGTCGTGTCAAGTTGCTGGTCTTAGAGTCTAGTCTTTTAGAGTTTGAGTTCGGTCATAAGTTGTCACGCCGCCGCACCATCATCATCGCCTTTCCATCTACCACCATTGCTTATCCGCCACCTCTGAATCCGTATCCATATACCACCACCAATCCGTATCCATATACCACCACCGCTACCATATATCACCACCGCTGCCATATACCACCACCATATATCCACCACCAATCCGAAGTTCTTCTCATATTAGGTTTGTTTTGAGATCCATCTAGTTTCCGATTTGTGTTTTCCTTGCGGAGTAGGTTTTGAAAAAAAAAGTCTGAAACCACCCTCGTTTAGGCCCAAAATTTTCCAAAACGCACTTGTCGAAAAAAATTTTCGGCTATCCTATTTTAAGTGTTTCTAAGCGTATTGAGACGATCGCCGTTATAGATAGTTTTTTGACCCGTTTCAGTTTTGGGTCCGGCGTTGAAAAAAAAAAAAAATTTGGTCAAAAAAATTTCGTGCCCATCCTGTCAGTTTGACCTCGGAAGAGTTTTGAGACACTCGCCATTATAGTGATTTTTCGCAAAAAAAAAAAAAAGCAAAAAAAAAAAAAGCAAAAAAAAAAAGAGCGAAAAAAAATTATTTCAGTGTGCTTTTCCGTTGTTTCGTGCAGCGCCGTGATTTTGTTAGTGTTCTAGGCTCGCGTCTCTAGCACGGTCTAGCCTAGGACCAGACCAAGATCTGCGTCGTTGAGCGTTTATTCAACTTTGCATCTCTGAATTGATTATTGCTGACCCTTTTGCTACCATATTATAAGCCTTCCCAGCTCCACATACATCTACATCGTGCGTTTGACTCTCCCAGTAATCGCTCTATCCAAGCTTTGAGAGTTTTGACTACATCGGTTTCGATCACCGCTTCTTGGGTAAGAACTGGTAAGAATTTGAGATTTGCTTGACGGATTTGTGATCGTCCACCACACCACCACCACCACTTCCTAGTAGTCTGTCAATCATATTCTTGTGTGTTTCTATTGCTGCTAACCATGGCAGGATCACAATGTCATTTAGACTGATTGGGAGAACATGACAAACAAAGCGCTACATGATAAGTTTCAACAAATGATGAGTGGGCAGGTGGACGATGTGCTAAATAGATTTGAAGAGGCCATGGAGAAGATAGATGGCATTGAGAAGGCGTTGAAACAAAGCTCGATAACAAGTTTAATGAATTGCTCAATGCGTCTACCACCACCACCACCGGCTGCACCTAACGCACCTCTACTACAACAACACGGACTACCTCCACATCGTGAAACAGCCCTCCGCCGAGCTTCCCGTGTCCCTCTTCACTGGCCAAGCTGCTGGTGCTGCTGTTGATACTACGTGGCTCCTGCTGCTGCGGTGGGGAGGATGATTATGTAAGAGCTTACGAGGATGAGGTTGATCAACATCGAACTACGTGCAACCACCAGCACCACAACCACCAGGTCGTCCACATGCAAATAATGGCAATGTTGGGCTCCCCTTCAGTGCGAGATCATGACCATCTCCCTAAACTGAAATTGAATATTCCACCATTTGAGGGTAGATATGTTCTGATATATATCTTACTTGGGAGTTAGAAACTGAACAACGATTTACATGTTTACAATATCCCGAGGAGAGGCGTGTTCCTGCTGCTGTTTGTGCTTTCACTAGCTTTGCATGTGTTTGGTGGTCGAACATTGTAGATTATATCCTGTTCCAGCTACTTGGGCTGCTTTGAAAACTGCTATGCGTACTCGTTGGGTTCCACCATATTATCAGCGTGAATTACTTCAAAAATTGCAGCGCTTAAGACAAGGAAAAATTCGGTGAAGAATATTATCAGGAATTACAAACTGGCTTGATTAGATGTGGTATTGTTGAGGAGAATGAAGCTATGCTTGCACGTTTTCGGGTGGATTAAATAGAGAGATTCAGACCATTCTAGACTACAAGGATTATAATAATATCACTCGATTATTCCATCTTGCTTGTAAAGCTGAGCGTGAAGTGCAGGATCGGCAGGCCTTGGCGGACTAACTTTTCTGCAGGTCGACCTTCATCATGGACACCACGTGCATCATCTACTTCCACACGTTCTACTACACGGCACCTCCGCCGGCTGCCACCTCCAACCGTGATACAAGAAAGCAGGCACAACCACCACTATCGCCAAGAGTACACCTTTGGGCCTACAGAGCTCTTCTTCTTCCATGGCGTCAACAGGGCACACAAGTGATATTATTTGTCGTCGTTGTAAGGGAAGAGGACATTTTTGAGAGAATGCCAATCTCAGCGTGTGATGATTGCTCACGAGGATGGTGGGTATGAGTCGCTAGTGACTATGATGAAGAGACTTTGGCTCTTATTACACATGAAGAACACGGTGGAGATGATTCGATCCTGAGGCGCAATACATGGCTGCTGAAGATCTTGACAGGTATGAATGTTTAGTTGCTCAACGTGTTTTGAGTGTGCAGGTTACACAAGCTGAGCAAAATCAGAGGCATAACTTGTTCCATACAAAGGAGTTGTGAAGGAACGTTCTATTAGCGTCATCATAGATGGAGGGAGCTGCAACAACTTGGCTAGCATGGATATGGTGGAGAAGCTTTCTCTCACCACAAGACCACATCCACATCCTTACTACATCCAATGGTTCAACAACAGCGGCAAGGTTAAGGTAACACGTCTGTTCGTGTGCATTTTAGTATCTCTACATATGCTGATTATGTTGATTGTGATGTGGTACCTATGCAAGCATGTTCCTTATTACTTGGTAGACCATGGCAATTTGATAAAATTCTGTACACCATGGTAGAAACAATCAGTATACTCTTGTTCACAAGGATAAAAATATTACTTTGCTTCCTATGACTCTGATTCCATTTTGAAAGATGATATTAATAGAGCTAATAAAGCAAAACAGGAGAAAAATAAGAGTGAAAATCAGATTGTGGCAAAAGAATTTGAGCAACAAATGAAGCCTAATAATAAACCATCTAATGTTGCTTCTGAAATTAAACTGAAAAGTGCATGTTTATTTGCCACCAAATCTGATATTGATGAGCTAGATTCTAGCAAATCTGTTTGCTATGCTTTTGTGTGCAAAGAGGCATTATTTTCATTCGAGGACGTGCCTTCCTCTTTGCCCCTCGCTGTCACTAACATTTTGCGGGAGTTCACGACGTCTTCCCACAAGACGTGCCACCGGATTACCACCTATTCGAGGATTGAGCATCAAATTGACTTAATTCCGGTGCATCGCTACCAACCGCGCACCATACCGTACCAATCCAGAGGAGACGAAGGAGATTATCGTCAAATACAGGAGCTGCTCGACAAAGGTTATATCGCGAATCTCTTAGTCCTTGTGCTGTTCCTATTATACTAGTGCCTAAAAAGGATGGTACGTCGGCGTATGTGTGTTGATTGTAGAGGCATTAATAATATTACTATTCGTTATCGTCATCCTATTCCTAGGCTAGATGATATGCTTGATGAATTGAGTGGCTCTACAATATTCTCCAAAGTTGATTTGCGTAGTGGATACCATCAAATTCGTATGAAATTGGGAGATGAATGGAAAACAGCATTTAAAACTAAGTTTGGATTATATGAGTGGTTAGTCATGCCTTTTGGGTTAACTAATGCACCTAGTACTTTCATGAGATTAATGAACGAAGTTTTACGTGTTTTCATTGGACGATTTGTGGTAGTTTACTTTGATGATATACTGATTTATAGCAAATCTTTGGAAGAACATTTGGAACATTTACGTGCTGTTTTAATTGCTCTACGTGATGCACGTTTGTTTGGTAACCTTGGGAAGTGCACCTTTTGCACCGACCGAGTATCTTTTCTTGGCTATGTTGTTACTCCACAGGGAATTGAAGTTGATAAAGCCAAGATTGAAGCTATTGAGAGTTGGCCGCAGCCCAAAACGGTCACACAAGTGAGGAGTTTTCTTGGACTCGCTGGTTTCTATAGGCGTTTTGTGAGAGACTTTAGCACCATTGCTGCACCTCTCAATGAGCTTACAAAGAAGGATGTGCCTTTTGTTTGGGGTACCGCACGGGAAGAAGCCTTCACGGTATTGAAAGATAAGTTGACACATGCTCCTTTACTCCAACTTTCGACTTTAATAAGACTTTTGAGCTTGAATGTGATGCTAGTGGAATTGGATTAGGAGGTGTGTTATTACAAGATGGCAAACCTGTTGCATACTTTTCGAAAAATTGAGTGGGCCTAGTCTGAACTATTCTACTTATGACAAAGAATTATATGCTCTTGTTAGGACTTTAGAGACATGGCAACATTATTTATGGCCCAAAGAATTTGTTATACATTCTGATCATGAATCTTTGAAACATATTAAAAGTCAAGCTAAACTGAATCGTAGACATGCTAAATGGGTTGAATTCATTGAGACTTTCCTTATGTCATTAAACACAAGAAGGGTAAAAGAAAATGTTATTCTTGATGCTTTGTCTCGTCGCTATACTATGCTTTCACAACTTGACTTCAAAATATTTGGTTTGGAGACCATCAAAGATCAATATGTGCATGATGCTGATTTTAAAGATGTAATGCAGAATTGTAAAGAAGGAAGAACATGGAACAAGTTCGTTATTAATGATGGTTTTGTGTTCCGTGCTAACAAGCTATGCATTCCTGCTAGCTCTGTTCGTCTTTTGTTGTTGCAGGAGGCGCATGGAGGAGGATTAATGGGACACTTTGGCGCCAAGAAGACGGAGGATATACTTGCTACACATTTCTTTTGGCCAAAGATGAGACGGGATGTTGAGCGTTTTGTTGCTCGCTGCACTACATGTCAAAAAGCTAAGTCACGACTCAATCCTCATGGTTTATATATGCCTTTGCTCGTGCCTAGTGTTCCTTGGGAGGATATATCTATGGACTTTGTTTTAGGTTTACCTCGAACAAAGAAGGGAGGATAGCATATTTGTTGTCGTGGATAGATTCTCGAAAATGGCACACTTTATACCATGTCATAAAAGCGATGATCTTTGTTAATGTTGCTGATTTGTTCTTTCGTGAAATTATTCGCTTGCATGGTGTGCCAAATACTATTGTTTCAGATCGTGATACTAAATTTCTTAGCCACTTTTGGAGATGTTTATGGGCTAAGTTGGGGACTAAACTGCTTTTAGTACTACTTGTCACCCCAAACTGATGGACAAACTGAAGTAGTCAATAGAACATTGTCTACTATGCTTAGGGCTGTTTTGAAGAATAATAAGAAAATGTGGGAAGAATGCTTGCCTCATATTGAATTTGCTTATAATCGTTCATTGCATTCTACTACTAAGATGTGCCCTTTTGAAATTGTGTATGGCTTCCTACCTCGTGCACCTATTGATTTGTTGCCTCTTCCATCTTCGGAGAAGGTTAATTTTGATGCTAAAGAACGTGCTGAATTGATTTTAAAAATGCATGAGTTAACTAAGGAAAACATTGAGCGTATGAATGCTAAATATAAACTTGTTGGAGATAAGGGTAGAAAACATGTTGTCTTTGCACTGGAGATCTTGTTTGGTTACATTTGCGTAAGGATAGGTTTCCTAATTTGCATAAATCAAAGCTAATGCCACGTGCTGATGGTCCATTTAAGGTGTTAGAGAAAATAAATGATAATGCATATAAACTTGAGCTGCCTGCAGATTTTGGGGTTAGTCCCACTTTTAACATTGCAGATTTGAAGCCTTATTTGGGTGAGGAAGATGAGCTTCCGTCGAGGGCGACTTCATTTCAAGAAGGGAGGATGATGAGGACATCAATACCATTGTTACACCCACAGCCCTGCTGCTATACATCTTGGACCAATTACTAGAGCTCATGACGCCAATTGAATTATCGGTACTTTCGTTTCTTGGTAACGATTCCAATGTTCATGAGAATATGATGCTGCCTAAATTGGATACATTTGTTTTGCTTACAAATGAAGGGCCTAGCATGGACAAGAAAGATGAACCTTGGAGCAAGTTCAAGCATGGAGATGTTGGCATGCTAAGGGAACAAGAACGGAGTTACAAGTGATGATTCCAGGACTTTGAAGCCACCCTAATGAGTGCATGAGGCCTTGGACGAAATATACAAGATGCCACTTCATAATATTTGTCCATAGGCTATTCTAGGTGCTCGTCACCTTATTATTGGGCCAGGCCCATGTAATTTCGAAATACTTAAGTATAGGCTGTTTTAGAGTCCGTATGTGTGGGAAACAAGAGTTAGGGTTGATTTGGACCCCTCCACCAAGGGCCACGAAATTCCCCCTCTTCCTCCATATATACAGCCCTTAGGGCACCGTTTAGACCTTGGGTTTTGTTTAGATTAAAAGTCGCCATAGCTGCAACTTCGCGTTTCGTTTGTGTTCAACGACTGGACAAAGGCGCCACAGAACCCCACCTTGATCAATAAAGCTTTCATCTTATATTCGCAATATCCAGATTGCAATCTCAGTTTCTTGCTTGTTCTTCGTTTGCTCGCAGGAAACAGGCCCTCGTGGTCGAGGTTGATCGTGCTCGGCGTGGTCAATAACCCTCGGAAGTTGGTTTAGCGATTGCTAAGGCGCGACATCTCGCACGTTAAGTAGTCGGATCGTCAAGGTCGACTCCCACAGAAACGATAGCCACCATCTCATCGAAACATCGGGACACCTTTGCCTCTATCATATAGTCTAGGGGGCGAAGGGGGTACAAGGGCTACGGCCCCAAACAAAGTCAACACTCAGGCGTCGGACGTCCGGAGGTCACCGGTCGTCCGGAGGCTCGACATGGTCCGGACGTCCGGAGGTCTTCGGACGTCCGTAGATTCGGTTCGGGCGTGCGTCGGTCGGACGTCCGAAGGCGGCCGGACGTCCGTAGATTCCATTCGGGTGTCCAGCTGCCGGACGTCCGGAGGGCGTCGGTCGTCCGTGTGCTGGAGAGGTGTCGGACGTCCGGAGTCTTCCGGTCGTCCGGCCGCTGGGGACTTCTGCAGCTCCGTCTTTTTCCGTCTTCTCTTCGTGCTTCCCTCGCTGATGGTGTAGGTGTTCCTTGGCGCTTGCACTCCTCCTCGTCGTCCGTGAAGCTCCGGTCATACCTATGCATGCACCCGAGTGGAGTGTCAAGTAGTATACCATCCTCGAAGGGGTCAAGTGAACACGTGTAAAGGAGAAGATTCACCTTTATGTATGTGATGAGGACATCAATACCATTGTTACACCCACAGCCCCTGCTGCTATACATACTGGACCAATTACTAGAGCTCGCGCACGCCAATTGAATTATCAGGTACTTTCGTTTCTTGGTAACGATTCCAATGTTCATGAGAATATGATGCTGCCTAAATTGGATACATTTGTTTTGCTTACAAATGAAGGGCCTACCATGGACAAGAAAGATGAACCTTGGAGCAAGTTCAAGCATGGAGATGTTGGCATGCTAAGGGAACAAGAACGGAGTTACAAGTGATGATTCCAGGACTTTGAAGCCACCCTAATGAGTGCATGAGGCCTTGGACGAAATATACAAGATGCCACTTCATAATATTCGTCCATAGGCTATTCTAGGTGCTGCGTCACCTTATTATTGGGCCAGGCCCATGTAATTTCGAAATACTTAAGTATAGGCTGTTTTAGAGTCCGTATGTGTGGGAAACAAGAGTTAGGGTTGATTTGGACCCTCCACCAAGGGCCACGAAATTCCCCCTCTTCCTCCATATATACAGCCCTTAGGGCACCGTTTAGACCTTGGGTTTTGTTTAGATTAAAAGTTCGCCATAGCTGCAACTTCGCGTGATTTCGTTTGTGTTCAACGACCGGAGAAAGGCGCCAGAACCCCACCTTGATCAATAAAGCTTTCATCTTATATTCGCAATATCCAGATTGCAATCTCAGTTTCTTGCTTGTTCTTCGTTTGCTCGCAGGAAGCAGGCCCTCGTGGTCGAGTTGATCGTGCTCGGCGTGGTCAATAACCCTCGGAAGTTGGTTTAGCGATTGCTAAGGCGCGACGTCTCGCACGTTCGTAGTCGGATCGTCAAGGTCGACTCCCACAGAAACGATAGCCACCATCTCATCGAAACATCGGGACACCTTTGCCTCTATTTAGGCCCAAAATTTTCCGAAAACGCACTTGTCAAAAATTTTTCCGAAAACGCACTTGTCAAAAAATCACCCTCCGTTTAGGCCCAAAATTTTCCTCCGTTTAGGCCCAAAATTTTCCGAAAACGCACTTGTCAAAAAATTTTCTGGCTATCCTATTTTTAGGTGTTTCTAAGTGTATTGAGACGATCGCCGTTATAGAAAGTTTTTTGACCCGTTTCAGTTTTTGGGTCAAGGCAATGAAAAAAAATTTTGGTCGAAAAAATTTCGTGCCCATCCTGTCAGTTTGACCTGGGAAGAGTTTTGAGACACTCGCCATTATAGTGATTTTTCGCAAAAAAAAAAAAAAAAAAGAGCCGCGCAAAAAAAAAAAAAAGGCAGCGCAAAAAAAAAGGAAAAAAAATTTCAGAGTGTGCTTTTCCCTTGTTTACGTGCAGCACCGTGATTTTGTTAGTGTTCTAGGCTCGCGTCTCTAGCACGGTCTAGCCTAGGACCAGCACAGTACCGTCGTTGAGCGTTTATTCAACTTTGCATCTCTGAATTGATTATTGCTAACCTTTTTTGCTACCATATTATAAGCCTTCCCAGCTCCACATACATCTACATCGTGCGTTTGACTCTCCCTGGTAATCGCTCTATCCAAGCTTTGAGAGTTTTGACTACATCGATTGCCGATCACCTTTCTTCTTGGGTAAGAACTGGTAAGAATTTGAGATTTGCTCGACGGATTTGTGACTGTCCACCACACCATCACCACCACTTCCTAGTAGTCTGTTGAATCATATTCTTGTGTGTTTCTATTGCTGCTAACCATGGCAGGATCACAAGCAGCATTTAGACCGACCGGGAGAACATGACAAACAAAGCGCTACATGATAAGTTTCAACAAATGATGAGTGGGCAGGTGGACGATGTGCTAAATAGATTTGAAGAGGCCATGGAGAAGATAGATGGCATTGAGAAGGCGTTCGAAACAAAGCTTGATAACAAGTTTAATGAATTGCTCGCGCGTCTACCACCACCACCACCGGCTGCACCTAACGCACCTCTACTACAACAACACGGACTAACTTTTCTGCAGGTCGACCTTCATCATGGACACCACGTGCATCATCTACTTCCACACGTTCTACTACACCGGCACCTCCGTCGGCTGCCACCTCCAATCGTGATACAAGAAAGCAGCCACAACCACCACTATCTGCCAAGAGTACACCTGGGCCTACACAGAGCTCTTCTTCTTCCATGGCGTCAACAGGGCACACAAGTGATATTATTTGTCGTCGTTGTAAGGGAAGAGGACATTTTTGAGAGAATGCCAATCTCAGCGTGTGATGATTGCTACCGAGGATGGTGGGTATGAGTCGCTAGTGACTATGATGAAGAGACTTTGGCTCTTATTACACATGAAGAACACGGTGGAGATGATTACGATCTTGAGACGCAATACATGGGCTTTGAAGATCTTGACAGGTATGAATGTTTAGTTGCTCAACGTGTTTTGAGTGTGCAGGTTACACAAGCTGAGCAAAATCAGAGGCATAACTTGTTCCATACAAAGGGAGTTGTGAAGGAACGTTCTATTCAGCGTCATCATAGATGGAGGGAGCTGCAACAACTTGGCTAGCATGGATATGGTGGAGAAGCTTTCTCTCACCACAAGACCACATCCACATCCTTACTACATCCAATGGTTCAACAACAGCGGCAAGGTTAAGGTAACACGACTGTGTTCGTGTGCATTTTAGTATCTCTACATATGCTGATTATGTTGATTGTGATGTGGTACCTATGCAAGCATGTTCCTTATTACTTGGTCGACCATGGCAATTTGATAAAATTCTGTACACCATGGTAGAAACAATCAGTATACTCTTGTTCACAAGGATAAAAATATTACTTTGCTTCCTATGACTCCTGATTCCATTTTGAAAGATGATATTAATAGAGCTAATAAAGCAAAACAGGAGAAAATAAGAGTGAAAATCAGATTGTGGCAAAAGAATTTGAGCAACAAATGAAGCCTAATAATAAACCATCTAATGTTGCTTCTGAAATTAAACTAAAAAGTGCATGTTTATTTGCCACCAAATCTGATATTAATGAGCTAGATTCTAGCAAATCTGTTTGCTATGCTTTTGTGTGCAAAGAGGCATTATTTTCATTCGAGGACGTGCCTTCCTCTTGCCCCCCGCTGTCACTAACATTTTGCGGGAGTTCACGACGTCTTCCCACAAGACGTGCCACCGGATTACCACCTATTCGAGGGATTGAGCATCAAATTGACTTAATTCCGGTGCATCGCTACCCAACCGTGCACCATACCGTACCAATCCGGAGGAGACGAAGGAGATTATCGTCAAAGCACAGTGAACTGCTCGACAAAGGTTATATACGTGAATCTCTTAGTCCTTGTGCTGTTCCTATTATACTAGTGCCTAAAAAGGATGGTACGTCGGCGTATGTGTGTTGATTGTAGAGGCATTAATAATATTACTATTCGTTATCGTCATCCTATTCCTAGGCTAGATGATATGCTTGATGAATTGAGTGGCTCTACAATATTCTCCAAAGTTGATTTGCGTAGTGGATACCATCAAATTCGTATGAAATTGGGAGATGAATGTAAAATAGCATTTAAAACTAAGTTTGGATTATATGAGTGGTTAGTCATGCCTTTTGGGTTAACTAATGCACCTAGTACTTTCATGAGATTAATGAACGAAGTTTTACGTGCTTTCATTGGACGATTTGTGGTAGTTTACTTTGATGATATACTGATTTATAGCAAATCTTTGGAAGAACATTTGGAACATTTACGTGCTGTTTTTAATGCTCTACGTGATGCACGTTTGTTTGGTAACCTTGGGAAGTGCACCTTTTGCACCGACCGAGTATCTTTTCTTGGCTATGTTGTTACTCCACAGGAATTGAAGTTGATAAAGCCAAGATTGAAGCTATTGAGAGTTGGCCGCAGCCCAAAACGGTCACACAAGTGAGGAGTTTTCTTGGACTCGCTGGTTTCTATAGGCGTTTTGTGAGAGACTTTAGCACCATTGCTGCACCTCTCAATGAGCTTACAAAGAAGGATGTGCCTTTTGTTTGGGGTACCGCACAGGAAGAAGCCTTCACGGTATTGAAAGATAAGTTGACACATGCTCCTTTACTCCAACTTCCGACTTCAATAAGACTTTTGAGCTTGAATGTGATGCTAGTGGAATTGGATTAGGAGGTGTGTTATTACAAGATGACAAACCTGTTGCATACTTTTACGAAAAATTGAGTGGGCCTAGTCTGAACTATTCTACTTATGACAAAGAATTATATGCTCTTGTTCGGACTTTAGAGACATGGCAACATTATTTATGGCCCAAAGAATTTGTTATACATTCTGATCATGAATCTTTGAAACATATTAAAAGTCAAGCTAAACTGAATCGTAGACATGCTAAATGGGTTGAATTCATTGAGACTTTCCTTATGACATTAAACACAAGAAGGGTAAAGAAAATGTTATTGCTGATGCTTTGTCTCGTCGATATACTATGCTTTCACAACTTGACTTCAAAATATTTGGTTTGGAGACCATCAAAGATCAATATGTGCATGATGCTGATTTTAAAGATGTAATGCAGAATTGTAAAGAGGGAAGAACATGGAACAAGTTCGTTATTAATGATGGTTTTGTGTTCGTGCTAACAAGCTATGCATTCCTGCTAGCTCTGTTCGTCTTTTGTTGTTGCAGGAGGCGCATGGAGGAGGATTAATGGGACACTTTGGCGTGAAGAAGACGGAGGATATACTTGCTACACATTTCTTTTGGCCAAAGATGAGACGGATGTTGAGCGCTTTGTAGCTCGCTGCACTACATGTCAAAAAGCTAAGTCACGACTCAATCCTCATGGTTTATATATGCCTTTGCTCGTGCCTAGTGTTCCTTGGGAGGATATATCTATGGACTTTGTTTTAGGTTTACCTCGAACAAAGAAGGGAGGATAGCATATTTGTTGTCGTGGATAGATTCTCGAAAATGGCACACTTTATACCATGTCATAAAAGCGATGATTTGTTAATGTTGCTGATTTGTTCTTTCGTGAAATTATTCGCTTGCATGGTGTGCCAAATACTATTGTTTTAGATCGTGATACTAAATTTCTTAGCCACTTTTGGAGATGTTTATGGGCTAAGTTGGGGACTAAACTGCTTTTAGTACTACTTGTCACCCCAAACCGATGGACAAACTGAAGTAGTCAATAGAACATTGTCTACTATGCTTAGGGCTGTTTTGAAGAATAATAAGAAAATGTGGGAAGAATGCTTGCCTCATATTGAATTTGCTTATAATCGTTCATTGCATTCTACTACTAAGATGTGCCCTTTTGAAATTGTGTATGGCTTCCTACCTCGTGCACCTATTGATTTGTTGCCTCTTCCATCTTCGGAGAAGGTTAATTTTGATGCTAAAGAACGTGCTGAATTGATTTTAAAATGCATGAGTTAACTAAGGAAAACATTGAGCGTATGAATGCTAAATATAAACTTGTTGGAGATAAGGGTAGAAAACATGTTGTCTTTGCACCGGAGATCTTGTTTGGTTACATTTGCGTAAGGATAGGTTTCCTAATTTGCGCAAATCAAAGCTAATGCCACGTGCTGCTGGTCCATTTAAGGTGTTAGAGAAAATAAATGATAATGCATATAAACTTGAGCTGCCTGCAGATTTTGGGGTTAGTCCCACTTTTAACATTGCAGATTTGAAGCCTTATTTGGGTGAGGAAGATGAGCTTCACGAGGACGACTTCATTTCAAGAAGGGAGGATGATGAGGACATCAATACCATTGTTACACCCACAGCCCCTGCTGCTATACATCTTGGACCAATTACTAGAGCTCGCATGACGCCAATTGAATTATCAGGTACTTTCGTTTCTTGGTAACGATTCCAATGTTCATGAGAATATGATGCTGCCTAAATTGGATACATTTGTTTTGCTTACAAATGAAGGGCCTACCATGGACAAGAAAGATGAACCTTGGAGCAAGTTCAAGCATGGAGATGTTGGCATGCAAGGGGAACAAGAACGGAGTTACAAGTGATGATTCCAGGACTTTGAAGCCACCCTAATGAGTGCATGAGGCCTTGGACGAAATATACAAGATGCCACTTCATAATATTCGTCCATAGGCTATTCTAGGTGCTGCGTCACCTTATTATTGGGCCAGGCCCATGTAATTTCGAAATACTTAAGTATAGGCTGTTTTAGAGTCCGTATGTGTGGGGAAACAAGAGTTAGGGTTGATTTGGACCCCTCCACCAAGGGCCACGAAATTGCCCCTCTTCCTCCATATATACAGCCCTTAGGGCACCGTTTAGACCTTGGGTTTTGTTTAGATTAAAAGTTCGCCATAGCTGCAACTTCGCGTGCATTTCGTTTGTGTTCAACGACCTGCACAAAGCGCCACAGAACCCCACCTTGATCAATAAAGCTTTCATCTTATATTCGCAATATCCAGATTGCAATCTCAGTTTCTTGCTTGTTCTTCGTTTGCTCGCAGGAAACAGGCCCTCGTGGTCAGTTGATCGTGCTCGGCGTGGTCAATAACCCTCGGAAGTTGGTTTAGCGATTGCTAAGGCGCGACGTCTCGCACGTTCGTAGTCGGATCGTCAAGGTCGACTCCCACAGAAACGATAGCCACCATCTCATCGAAACATCGGGACACCTTTGCCTCTATCAGTATGAGAAGTAGAGGTCGCACGTGTCACTTGCCAAACGGACTCTTGACATGGTGATGACCGTAGGATGCTCCGCATCATCCCCTCCCCCTTGGAAAGGATCCGACCTCGGATCAAAAACCAAATCACCATGGGAAAGAGATGGCGGTGCCGTGTCAAAGTGGTCGATCACCAAGCTCTCGTCATCTTGAAGCTCGAAATGGGCACTCTCCAATGTCGCGCCATCTTGTGATTCCTTCAAAAGGAGTAAATAGAACAAACACTTGGAAAAACAAATGTGGTTAGCGTTAGTGCAAAACCAAGCATTCAAGAGGTGATTCACCAAACAAGTGTTGTCATCAAGCATAGCATAGGGTGTGACAAAGGATTGTGACATGGCATGTAAGCATATGAATTGAGCAAAATCAAGGTCATCATGGAAACAAGCATGTAAACGTGAGGTAGTGATGCAAATATGTGTGACAAGAGAATAAGCATCTACCTCAAGAGCATAGCAATCATGCATAAAGCGCTCGACAAATGGTCGATGGTAGGCATAGGAATCATTCACAACACCAAATAAGATGAGATGTCTAAACACATGGGTCAAGTGCAAGACAATCCAAGCATAATATGCATAGGGTGTAGTGAAGATAGTATGGCACTCAACACAATAGAAAGAGCAATTGTTCATCATGTGTGAGGCAATCAAGTCAAGCATGTAGCAATCAATGGGACATGGCATATGTGAAGTAATGACATTGTTGCAACCAAACATATGAGAGGAGCAAGTAATCCAAGAATTGGATGCAACACACAAGGTACATATATCATGATGCATGGGAATGTGATAATGGCAAGTCAAGCAAGATCTCTACTAAGTGCGCAATCAAGTGGTCCAAGATGACCAATAAGTCTCACAGTGTAAGCAACACAAGTAGTATGATCCGCAATATCCATGCTCAAGAAAGATGTCACCTTGAAGGCATGTCCTTGTGCATTCTTCACAATGCGAAGCACAAACAAGTGCGATGTAGAATCGCGTGGTAGAAGGTGGTTCGCTCTCAAGAGCTCGAGTGGTCAACTCACGTGAAGTGGAAGTCGACACAAAGTCCAAGTATCCTACACATGCACAAAGCAAAACAAAGAAAGTATGCGCATGGTAGACAAACGCATCATCCATCATGATGGTTCTCATCCTTTGCACAAAACCATTAGAAGGACAAGTGCATGAATAATATGATGCAACAATGGCGATATTCATGGCACTAGGTATATGGTGCAAAGAGTTAAGACAAGCATGCTTCACAAGAATTATGTCAAAATCTCCAAATATATGCGAGAATGCTATGGGGCAATCTCATGAGCAAGAAGAGAATCATTGTTGCACTCAATACATGGCAAATCATCTAGCATGAGGGAGGCAACACATAGAGATATATGACAAGAAGCAATATGAATCATGTGCAAAGCATATAGATGGTTGTCATCAACCGCATGAAATGGTGATGCAACATAAGCAAGCATAGTAATCAAGTCGTGCAAACTAGTGGAGCGAAGATGCAACACACTAGAAGAAATCATGGCAATCATGTCATGTAAACAAATAATAGGCATAGGGAATGCACATGACATATCGCAAGCACGAACACAAAGCAAGATCATAGTGTCATCATAGGCATGGGGCACAAAGCAATCATGGCAATACCAAACAATATCTCCACCAAGCTTGCAAATACACATACAAGTACTAGAATCAATCATCATGTGTAATGCAAAGCATGGGTCACAAATGCATGGCAAATGCATAGGAATGGGCATATCATGCAAAGTGAACATGGCAACATGGGCAAAAGATATATAATGGAGAACAACCCATAGCCAAGTGAGGGCCATGTAGAAGAAATGCGTGAAGTCTTTGCGCGAAGAGAGCGGTGGGAAAGTCACTCCATGGGATCCCAAATCATCGTTGCTCTCTAGAGCTCGTTTTGTCAACTCGTGGGATTGTGAGTTTGACAAGTATTCATGGGTACCTACACAAAAGAGACACAAACCAAAGAAATTGTGCGCGTGGTAAATGTACACATCATCCATCATGATGTGTATGTGCACGTGTGAGTTAGCACAAGATAAACATCGCTCAATGAAATTTGATGCATGGTATAAGAACATGTCATCCATCATGAAAGAAAGTTATTATGTATGACACGATGGGGACACAAATTGAGAATGCAAGTATATGGCACATCAAAATCATGTTTATTCATGGGGAGCATATGGTGCACACAAGTATTGGGATCATGCAATGAATGGGATGAATCAAAATCTCCTAAAATGTATGAGGAAACTATGGGGGTCTCCTCATGAACAACCTTGGAAACATCACATGGAGAAAATGGACAACATCCAAAACAATGCATATCCGAAGCTAGGTGGGCATGGCATGGCATATGAGATAAATGATGCAAAGGGAGCATATCAATATCATCACAAGAAAAACAAATGCCAATAACCATGGGCTTGTCATGTATGCCATATGTGCAAATTGGGTTTATTTTAATGGCATATGCATAGTCACTATGAAGAGATTGCAAATAAGACATATGGTTGATCTCATGCATAGCATATGACAAGTCAAGCGGATTAGCAAACATGATGTGACCTAAAGAATTGTCACAAGAAATCCTATGTAACATAGCGTCACAACTAATAGACTCCACATGAGAATCATCATATTCATCATAAATGGGCAAATCATCACATGGGGAAATCATACTAGAATGAAGCATGTCAATAGGGTGATCAACATCATGCAAGCAATCAATGTCAAAATAGTCCACTAGTGGGACGAGAGCATCACCGTCACCTTTGTTACCTTTGTCATTCCATTCAAGTGGTGTAGGTGAGGTGGGAAAGACCAAATGGTGGTCATCTTCATCTTGATGGAACCATGTGGGGGGTGCATAGTCCACCATGGCCATCATCTTGTCCAAAGGGAGGACGAAGTCATCGAGGATCGGCGCGTCATCATAAATGGGACCTAGCACCAAATGAGAAGACACAATAGAGGTAGAGGTCAAGTTGTTAGAAATGCAAATGGCCTCACGAGACCTATCAACTATCTCACTCTCTCTATGTGGTGGTTCACTCACTCCCTCAAAATAGGTGCACTTAAACTCACATATGGTGGAGTCACTCATCTCACTCAAGTGGTGGGGGTTGTGGCTCTCTTCACATGGGATTTGTGGCAACACATCATATATAGGGCTAGTGGTGAAGGCACTCTCACTCTCAATATGGTGGCACATGTCACTCATGTCATCATACGTCGCCGTGGTCGAGGTGAAGTACTCAACCATCTCGTCGTGGTCGCCGTGGATGAAGGCCGAAGATGGCCCATCATCGCTCTCATCGTGGATGAAGGCCGAAGAGGGCACAACATCACTCTCGCCTCCTAAGATGGAAGCATCATCCTTGCTCGCCACCTTGTCGCTCGCCTCCAAAGCTTGGTCCTTGAGGGTCTCCGTAGTCGTACTCGTCGCCGCACCATCTTGAAAAAGAGTCAAGGTAGACTCGACATCATCAACGCCACAAAGAGGGATGGCGGTGAAGTCGCACTTGGGAGCATCGTCTTGGAGCTTGTCGGGCTTGGACATCATGGTGGTACTAGCCTCTTGCTTGTTGTAGAGCTTGGTCGCCACGAAGTGTGCTTGGGGTGGGGAAGCCTTGGCCTTCATGAGTTTTTGTTCCGCCTTGAGAGCACCAATGTAGTAGTCGTCGATGGACTTGTAGTTCTCGAGGAAGATAGTCTTGGAGATGTCGTTGTTCAATCCCATCATGAAGTGGAACTTCATCGAAATGGGGTCGCCCACACCGGCTCGTCAGAAGGCAATCTTCATCTCCTTGAAGTCTGCGTCGATGGACTTGGATCCTTGGATGGTGTTCTCCAATTGGCGAAGAAGTTGTTCCGTGTAGGTTGGAGGCACAAACTCTCGCCGCAAAGCTGTCTTCGTCTTGGGCCAACTCATGTCGTAGTGCTCCGAAGGTGTGTGAAGCCACCATGTCGAGGCGTAGTCGTGGAAGTTTCTTGTGGCGCACTTCACTTGATCTTCGGGAGGAACTTGATGTAGCTTGAGGTAGTCGTCCATCAAACGCTCCCACTCGAGGTACTCCTCGGGTTCTTGAGTCCCATAGAAAGGAATCTCGTGGTCGATGTCGAGGTCGTAGTAGCTCGTGGAAGTCGCGGACTTGAGCTTGGGGAGCTTCTCTTGAGCGTAGTCTTGAGGTTCTTGTTGGCGAAGATGTCAGTATGTCCATAGGCGAAGATGCGCTTGAAGTCGCTTGGCGAAGATGCCAAGGGAGATGGTGAAGTCGTTGAGCGGTTGTTGGTGTTGAGCTCATGACCTTCACGTTCTTGGTGGTGATGGTGTCGATGCCGATGTGATCTTGCCGGAGATGGTAGCACGGAAGCATGTGCTCTTGAGCGTCTTCTCGAAGATGAGGAAGATCACTTGTAGGACTTGATGAGGGCTTTGATCTCCTCCATTTGAGCTTGCATCTTGGCGTTGGAGTTGTTGTTCGTGGCATCGAACTCGTCGTTGTTGTTGTAGACCGAAGGTGAAATGCCTTGCCTATCCATCACAAGACTCGAGCAAATATGAGTGGGAGAAAGAGAAGAACTTATACCAATGTACCTTGACCGATGTTGAAAATGAATCAAGTTCACTCAAATGCGGACAATGAAATAGCACTATTGGTACCAATCCTTGTCGGTTCTCACACCTACACAAGTAAAGCTTATGGAGGAGCTCGGTGAGGATAGTGGCACAAAATTTAATGCAAAATGTTAGCAAGAGTCAATAATGTTGAAAGAGATTCACAAATTGCAAGTGAAACAAATGGACCAATAGCAAAGAATGGCACACGGAAACACACACACGGATAGATAAATGGGGTCGTGCAACCAAGGAATGAGCACAAAATGTGGAATCCACGAAAACTTCGTGTTGCACAACTCAAGAGAGACGCTAGCACGATTGCTCAATAGGCGGATACGACACTTGTGCACAACCTATAAGATGCAAAATGGATAAACTCTATATCCCAAGTATGCTATGTATGTATGGTTCCCGGTGTTTCTCTCAAGATGATCCAAGATGATCGGATATGACAATCTTATATGCAATATGGTATGATGCTATGGCACTTGCTTACAAGCTCTTTGCTCTCTTTCTTTTGCTTAAAAGCTTATTCTCTTTTTTTTTCTATGTATGGCCACTTTGCACAATGCACAAACCAAGATAGCAATTGTGTATATGCGGGAACAAACTTGTGACACAAGATATGATACCAATATGATATGGTGTGTATGCAATGGATGGTGTAGATCACTAATGTGCACAAGTAACGTGGCCCGGCAATACTCAAATGGCTAGTCTCGATAGGCAAGTGACGCAAAATGGGCTAGGGGTTAACAATGCAATTGCAAGGGAGTATACAATGGTGTCGTCGAGGTTACCGTCCTTTGCGATGATGAGTGGCGGTGTTCTTGATGTAGATACCAAGATGATGGAGACTCGTCCCTAAGTAGCCGAAACACCTTAGGAAACGGAAAAACCGCGAACTCAAAATCTCAAATGACAAATGTCAAATGGTGGTAGCGGGAATGCAGTGGTGGTTTGCACTTGGTAATGTGGAATTGAAATGATGGGCTATACACGCGTCGAAGTTGAAGTTGTCGTCCCTAAGTAGCCGAAACACCTTAGGAGACACAAGCCACAACTCAAGCAAAATTGGGTTAAGTTGGGGTGGTGGTGTATGGTGGGTAAGCCTATGCGGAAGTGGAGGTGGTGGTTGAAGAAGAAGCAAGTAGCCGAAACACCTTAGGAGACTCGAATCACTACTCAAGCAGCCACTAATGCTATGGGGAACAAAATTGGTTAGGTTGCGGAAGTCGGTGGTGGCTATGCGGATGATATGGTGGAGGGCCTAGGCAAACTTGCCAAATTTTCAAAAATTTGATGGAGTCAAATTGTGTTGGTGGTATTTTTGTGGGAAGGGGGATGTCAATAGCTTCAAAACGAGCTAAAGAACGTCAAAATCGGAGTTCGGATGAATTAGTTACGGTCGAAACAAGAATCAGCCGAAGTCTGAAACTACAGGTTACGGACGTCCGGAAATGGTCGGACATCCGTAAATTCAGTTCGGGTTAGGGGTTCCGGTCGTCCGGAAAAGGTCGGACGTCCGGTCGTTCTAGGGGCTCCGGACGTCCGTAAAACTCCGGTCGTCCGGTGGGTCAGGGTCAACTCGAAAATTGAGATCCGGGACACGATTTTGGGCGGAATTTTGGGATTTTGGGGTCAAAATTGAAGAGATTTCGTGGATGAAAGATGGGGAAACTTGGGGAAATGCTAGATCCACTCGAAACCAAGCAAATCCATGGATCAAAATCAACAAAACGTCATCAAACAAACAAATCACAAAAAATTTTGGGGCTATTTTTGGTGGGGATTTTCGGATTTAGGCAAGAACACAACAAAATCAAGCTAGAAAAAGAGGGGTAGGGGCTCCAAAAACGTGATCAACGTGGCTCTGATACCATATGATGTAGGGCGGAACCCTACGTGGGCGATCTTTCACGTTGGAGCGGATCCTACGGTGAATCACGAAGAACACGCGGAAGAACAAGAGGGAAAACACGGGGAAAACGGGAGAGAGATCACTCAACCGACAAGAAATCAATCACACAAGCGCTAGATCGATGAACAGATAGAGTGGCACAAGATTCAAGAACAATAAAGGTAAAGATACACGAGTAGCCGTTCTTCTCCAAGAGGAGGTCTTGATGGGGTCCACCCTAGGAGGGGTCTTGAATCCGCTTGGGGATCTTCTCCGTAGAGGTCCTGATCTCGAAGGAGAAGTAGCCAAGTGGATGAGCAAAGGCTCTCACACCGAAATATGAGCTAATCCCAAGCTACCCTAGAAAGGTGGGGAAGAAAGAGTATATATAGTCTAGGGGGCGAAGGGGTACAAGGGCTACGGCCCCAAACAAAGTCAACACTCAGGCGTCGGACGTCCGGAGGTCACCGGTCGTCCGGAGGCTCGACATGGTCCGGACGTCCGGAGGTCTTCGGACGTCCGTAGATTCGGTTCGGGCGTGCGTCGGTCGGACGTCCGAAGGCGGCCGGACGTCCGTAGATTCCATTCGGGTGTCCAGCTGCCGGACGTCCGGAGGGCGTCGGTCGTCCGTGTGCTGGAGAGGTGTCGGACGTCCGGAGTCTTCCGGTCGTCCGCCATTGGGGACTCCGCAACTCCGTTTTTTCCGTCTTCTCTTCCAGGCTTCCCTCGCGGATGGTGTAGGTGTTCCTTGGCGCTTGCACTCCTCCTCGTCGTCCGTGAAGCTCCGGTCATACCTATGCATGCACCCGAGTGGAGTGTCAAGTAGTATACCATCCTCGAAGGGGTCAAGTGAACACGTGTAAAGGAGAAGATTCACCTTTATGTATGAGAAGTAGAGGTCGCACGTGTCACTTGCCAAACGGACTCTTGACATGGTGATGACCGTAGGATGCTCCGCATCATGTAGCACACGCACTAAAGCATACAATTCTTTGTCATAGATGGGATAATTAAGTTGAGCACCGGAGAGTTTTTCACTAAAATAAGCAATGGCTCGTTTTTCTTGCATCGAAACTCCGCCAATTCCGGTACCACTTGCATCACAATGAACCTCAAAAGTTTTGTCAAAATTGGGCAAAGCAAGAATCGGAGCATGAGTAAGCAAAGACTTGAGTTCATCAAAAGCGGTTGATTGCAAAGTTCCCCAAACAAAGGGAGTATTCTTCTTGCTCAAAGCATGCAAAGGAGCGGCAATTGTGCTAAAATCTTTCACAAAGCGACGATAGAAACCCGCAAAACCAAGAAAACTTCGCACTTGTTGCAAATTGGTGGGTTGGGGCCAAGTTTTAATTGCTTTAATTTTAGATTCATCAACATGGACACCCTTTGAGGAAACAACGAAACCCAAGAAAACCACTTTGTCAACTCCAAAAGTGCATTTTTTCAAGTTTGCATAAAGGCTTTCCTTGCGAAGAGTTTGCAACACAGATTTTACATGATTGATGTGCTCTTTCATGGTTTTGCTAAACACAAGAATATCATCAAAGTAAACCACAACAAAGACTCTAATATAAGGACGAAGCACATGATGCATAAGACGCACAAAAGTACCGGGAGCTTCCGAAAGACCCATAGGCATCACTAACCACTCATATAAACCAAATTTGGTTTTGAAAGCAGTTTTCCATTCATCACCCTCTTGTATGCGGATTTGATAATAGCCACTTTTAAGATCAATTTTGAGAAAAATTGGCTCCACTAAGTTCATCAAGCATGTCATCTAAGCGAGGAATGGGATGCCTATATCGGACGGTAATAGCATTGATAGGTCTACAATCGAACACAAGCGGAAACTTCCATCGGGCTTAGGCACAAGAATAACAAGGAACGACACAAGGGCTTAGGCTTTCACGTACATGGCCGTTGTCGATGAGTTGTTGTACTTGTCGTTGAATTTCCTTTGTTTCTTAGGGATTCACTCAAGTATGGAGCTTTGTTTGGTAGAGGCGCCCGGGGATGAGGTCGATTCGATGCTCAATGCCTCAAGAGGAGGTAGACCGGAGGTAGCTCATCGGGAAAAACATCTTGAAATTCCTGCAAAGAGATTGAAACACCAAAGGTAGCTCGTGAATGGTGTTAGTTTTGGTTCTCCATCCTTGCACACTAGGACAAAGTGCATCACGGTAGATGGGTTCTCACACACTTCTCTCATCTCACTTTTGGTGGCAAATAGAATGAGGTTTTTCTCTCTAGGCGAAGAGTCGCTCGAATTTGGCTTGTGGCTCTCACTCACTTTTGGGTGGATCACTTTCTCACTCTTTTCTCTATGATGTGTGGCTTGCTTTTCGGCTATCACTTGACTAGGAGACATAGGTCGTAGCACATATTCTTTCCCATTCATCTTGAAGCTATAGTGATTGGTACGCCCATTGTGTATGACACCACGGTCGAATTGCCATGGTCGACCAAGAAGTAGGTGACAAACGGTCATTGGGACCACATCACATTCCAATGTGTCTTCATAAGCACCAATTTTGAAGGAGACTTGGACCGTATGCTCGACTCGTATAGTGCCGGAGTCACTTAGCCATTGAACCTTGTAGGGGTGCGGGTGCTTCCTCTTAACCAATTGGAGCTTGGAGCATAGTTCTTGACTTGCCAAGTTGTGGCAACTACCTCCATCGATGATGACCTTGATGGACCGTACATTGATGCCGGCTTTTGTGTGGAAGATGTGGCATCGTTGGTCTTCTTCTTGTTGATGTTGAAGAGTCAAGACCTTGGAGACAACGAGAGCGGGGCTCGAATCCTCATCACAAAAGACTTGATCATCTTCATCTTCATTCACTTGCCGGTGCATGGCCACTTGCTCAAGGGCTTCCATCTCCTCTTCACTCATGGAGTCATATGTGCCATCGTCGTTGAGGATCATGGTGCGCTTGTTGGTGCATTCAGATGACTTGTGGCCTCGGCCGCAAGTGAAACACTTGAAGGAGCTTGTCTTGATGGTCTCATCGGTCGGAGTAGAGGATGAAGCACGCGGCTTGAGGTTACTTGTAGTAGGAGGAGGACGACTTGAACTTGTCGAGGTCTTCTTGTAACTTGACTTGTCGTCGTTTCTTGAAGAAAGCTTGGTTGATGTAGATGTTGGAGGAGTCGTTGAAGCTTGGTTGTTGGAGAAGCCGTAGGTCTTGGATGAGTACTTGGCGTATTTGAAGTCATCTTGCACTTGGCGTTCCGCCTTTGTAGCTTGATGCACGAGCTCAATGAGGGATGAGTATGGTTGGAAGTCGGCGATCTTCTTAATGGGATGATTGAGTCCATTCAAGAAACGTGCCATAGTTTGCTCATCATCTTCCTTGACATTGGCTCGAATCATGGCTATCTCCATTTCCTTGTAGTACTCTTCAACACTCTTTGTTCCTTTCTTGAGTAGTTGGAGTTTCTTGAAGAGGTCCCGGTTGTAGTAGGTTGGCACAAAACGTGCTCGCATGACATCCTTCATTTGAGCCCAAGTGGTGATTTGATGAGGACATCAGTACCATTGTTACACCCACAGCCCCTACTGCTACATATACTGGACCAATTACTAGAGCTCGCGCACGCCAATTAAATTATCAGGTACTTTCGTTTCTTGGTAATGATTCTAATGTTCATGAGAATATGATGCTGCCTAAATTGGATACATTTGTTTTGCTTACAAATGAAGGCCCTAGCTTGGAGAAGGATGGACATTGGAGCAAGAACAAGCATGGAGATAATGCCATGCGTAAGGGGAACAAGAACGGAGTTATAAGTGATGATTTCAGGACTTTGAAGCCACCATAATGGGTGCATGAAGCCTTGGACGAAATATACAAGATGCTACTTCATAAATGTCGTCCCGAGGCTATTCTAGGTGCTGCGTCACCTTATTAGTGGGCCAGGCCCATGTAATTTCGAAATACTTAAGTATAGGCTGTTTTTAGAGTCCGTATGTGTGGGGAAACAAGAGTTAGGGTTGATTTCGGACCCCTCCACCAAGGGCCACGAAATTCCCCCTCTTCCTCCATATATACAGCCCTTAGGGCACCGTTTAGACCTTGGGTTTTGTTTAGATTAAAAGTTCGCCATAGCTGCAACTTCGCGTGCCGTTTGTGTTCAACGACCGGACAAAGGCGCCAGAACCCCACCTTGATCAATAAAGCTTTCATCTTATATTCGCAATATCCAGATTGCAATCTCAGTTTCTTGCTTGTTCTTCGTTTGCTCGCAGGAAAGCAGACCCTCGTGGTCGAGTTGATCGTGCTCGGCGTGGTCAATAACCTCTCGGAGTTGGTTTAGCGATTGCTAAGGCGCGACGTCCTCGCACGATCGTAGTCGGATCGTCAAAGTCGACTTCCTCCAAAGCGAAAATCAACATCTCATCGAAAGACGGGACACGTTTGCCTTTATCAAGTGGTATCAGATTTCCAGGTTGCTCGGTGAGATTTTCCAGTTTTTCGTAGTTTAGATCGAGTCTGTTCTTCATACCTATTGTGGTGATGAGGACATCAGTACCATTGTTACACCCACAGCCCCTACTGCTACATATACTGGACCAATTACTAGAGCTCGCGCACGCCAATTAAATTATCAGGTACTTTCGTTTCTTGGTAATGATTCTAATGTTCATGAGAATATGATGCTGCCTAAATTGGATACATTTGTTTTGCTTACAAATGAAGGCCCTAGCTTGGAGAAGGATGGACATTGGAGCAAGAACAAGCATGGAGATAATGCCATGCGTAAGGGGAACAAGAACGGAGTTACAAGTGATGATTTCAGGACTTTGAAGCCACCATAATGGGTGCATGAAGCCTTGGACGAAATATACAAGATGCTACTTCATAAATGTCGTCCCGAGGCTATTCTAGGTGCTTTGCGTCACCTTATTAGTGGGCCAGGCCCATGTAATTTCGAAATACTTAAGTATAGGCTGTTTTAGAGTCCGTATGTGTGGGGAAACAAGAGTTAGGGTTGATTTCGGACCCCTCCACCAAGGGCCACGAAATCCCCCTCTTCCTCCATATATACAGCCCTTAGGGCACCGTTTAGACCTTGGGTTTTGTTTAGATTAAAAGTTCGCCATAGCTGCAACTTCGCGTACTTCGTTTGTGTTCAACGACCAGACAAAGGCGTCACAGAACCCCACCTTGATCAATAAAGCTTTCATCTTATATTCGCAATATCCAGATTGCAATCTCAGTTTCTTGCTTGTTCTTCGTTTGCTCGCAGGAAGCAGACCCTCGTGGTCGAGTTGATCGTGCTCGGCGTGGTCAATAACCTCTCGGAGTTGGTTTAGCGATTGCTAAGGCGCGACGTCCTCGCACGATCGTAGTCGGATCGTCAAAGTCGACTTCCTCCAAAGCGAAAATCAACATCTCATCGAAAGACGGGACACGTTTGCCTTTATCATGATTGGAGGTTCACCTCTTGCTTGTTGTCGCTCAATGATTTGTTCCCACCATATGAGCACATAGTCTTGGAACTCAAGTGAGGCCATAGCGATTTTCTTTGCTTCATCGTAGTTGTGCAACCGGAAGATTTTGTCAACCTTCAATGCCCATGAGAGGTAATCTTCGGGGTCATTGCTTCCATTGAACTTGGGCATGGTGAATTTTAGCTTGCCGTAGCGTTGCTCTTCATTGTGTTGTTGGCGATGTTGATGATGGCGTCCTTGGCGTGGATTATGTCGTCTTCATGTTGCTCTTGGCGCGGAGGAAGACCATGATCAACTTGCTCTTGTTGAACTTGAGGTTGAGGTGGAGCTTGACGAGCTTGTGGAGGAGCTTGAGGAACTTGACGTTGTACATGAGGTTGGTAGTTCCTCTCTTGGATTTCTTCTCGAAGGGCTTCCTCTTGGTTGCGCCGTTCGCGATTGCGGTTGGCGAAGGCTCTACTTGATTCTTGAAGGGCACGGTGCACCTCAAGAGCTTGCGCTGCACGTTGTTGTTGTTGAAGACGTTGAGCCTTGGCGTCTTGTTAAATCTTGGAGTAGACGCTTCGTTCTTCCTCTTGTTGGCGACGAAGACGTTGTCGTTCTTGAGCTTGAGCAAAAGCCTCTTGGTTTGATTGAGGACGAGGAGCTTGATCATCAACTTGCTCTTGTGAATGCTTGTCATGTAGCGGGTTGCGAGATGCATGACGGTCTTGGCGAGCGGCACGACGAAGAGTGTTCGACGTAGGTGTACTTGAGTCGTAGAAGGTGTCGTCGGAGTGTCGACTCGAGCGGCTCCGTCTTGATGATGAAGAAGTTGAATGATGGCGGTTTCTCATCAAAGCGCGGATCTCGTCCATTCTTGCATCGTTCTCTTGCTTGTGAGCCTCGAACTTGTTATCGAAGTAGTCTCCTGTACGTTGCTCGGAGAGTCGCAAGTCGGTGGCGAGGTTGTCGATGCGGTCGCTCATTGCTTGTTGTTCTTGGTGCAACGCTCGTTGTGCACCAAAGAGGTGGCTCTTGGTGACGTACGAGGACATGTCGTCGTCTTGCTCGATGAAGAGTGGGTTGGTAGAATGATGAGGACATCAATACCATTGTTACACCCACAGCCCCTACTGCTACATATACTGGACCAATTACTAGAGCTCGCGCACGCCAATTAAATTATCGGTACTTTCGTTTCTTGGTAATGATTCTAATGTTCATGAGAATATGATGCTGCCTAAATTGGATACATTTGTTTTGCTTACAAATGAAGGCCCTAGCTTGGAGAAGGATGGACATTGGAGCAAGAACAAGCATGGAGATAATGCCATGCATAAGGAGAACAAACGGAGTTACAAGTGATGATTCCAGGACTTTGAAGCCACCCTAATGAGTGCATGAGGCCTTGGACGAAATATACAAGATGCCACTTCATAATATTCGTCCATAGGCTATTCTAGGTGCTCGTCACCTTATTATTGGGCCAGGCCCATGTAATTTCGAAATACTTAAGTATAGGCTGTTTTAGAGTCCGTATGTGTGGGGAAACAAGAGTTAGGGTTGATTTCGGACCCCTCCACCAAGGGCCACGAAATTCCCCCCCTCTTCCTCCATATATACAGCCCTTAGGGCACCGTTTAGACCTTGGGTTTTGTTTAGATTAAAAGTTCGCCATAGCTGCAACTTCGCGTACTTCGTTTGTGTTCAACGACCAGACAAAGGCGTCACAGAACCCCACCTTGATCAATAAAACTTTCATCTTATATTCGCAATATCCAGATTGCAATCTCAGTTTCTTGCTTGTTCTTCGTTTGCTCGCAGGAAACAGACCCTCGTGGTCAGGTTGATCGTGCTCCGGTGTGGTCAATAACCTCTCGGAGTTGGTTTAGCGATTGCTAAGGCGCGACGTCCTCGCACGTTCGTAGTCGGATCGTCAAAGTCGACTTCCTCCAAAGCGAAAACCACATCTCATCGAAAGACGGGACACCTTTGCCTCTATCATAGAAGAACTTGGCCTATCCATCATTCCAAACAAGATGTGAGTGGTAGAACGGAAAAGAACTTATACCAATGTACCTTTGACCGATGTTGAAAATGAATCAAGTTCACTCAAATGCGGACAATGAAATAGCACTCTTGGTACCGATTCTTGTCGGTTCTCACACCTACACAAATGAAAGCTTATGGTGGAGCTCGGTTAGGATGGTGGCACAAAATTTGATGCGATTGTAAGTGAGACTCAATAAAGTTGAAAAAGATTCGCAAATTCGCAAATGTAACAAGTAGACCAAGCATGATGAGGACATCAATACCATTGTTACACCCACAACCCCTGCTGCTATACATACTGGACCAATTACTAGAGCTCGCGCACGCCAATTGAATTATCAGGTACTTTTGTTTCTTGGTAACGATTCCAATGTTCATGAGAATATGATGCTGCCTAAATTGGATACATTTGTTTTGCTTACAAATGAAGGGCCTACCATGGACAAGAAAGATGAACCTTGGAGCAAGTTCAAGCATGGAGATGTTGGCATGCATAAGGGAACAAGAACGGAGTTACAAGTGATGATTCCAGGACTTTGAAGCCACCCTAATGAGTGCATGAGGCCTTGGACGAAATATACAAGATGCCACTTCATAATATTCGTCCATAGGCTATTCTAGGTGCTGCGTCACCTTATTATTGGGCCAGGCCCATGTAATTTCGAAATACTTAAGTATAGGCTGTTTTTAGAGTCCGTATGTGTGGGAAAACAAGAGTTAGGGTTGATTTGGACCCTCCACCAAGGGCCACGAAATTCCCCTCTTCCTCCATATATACAGCCCTTAGGGCACCGTTTAGACCTTGGGTTTTGTTTAGATTAAAAGTTCGCCATAGCTGCAACTTCGCGTACTTCGTTTGTGTTCAACGACCAGACAAAGGCGTCACAGAACCCCACCTTGATCAATAAAGCTTTCATCTTATATTCGCAATATCCAGATTGCAATCTCGGTGTCTTGCTTGTTCTTCGTTTGCTCGCAGGAAGCAGACCCTCGTGGTCGGAGTTGATCGTGCTCGGTGTGGTCAATAACCTCTCGGAGTTGGTTTAGCGATTGCTAAGGCGCGGCGTCCTCGCCGACGTTCGTAGTCGGATCGTCAAAGTCGACTTCCTCCCAGGCGAAAACCACATCTCATCGAAAGACGGGACACCTTTGCCTCTATCAAGTGGTATCAGATTTCCAGGTTGCTCGGTGAGATTTTACAGTTTTCGTAGTTTAGATCGAGTCTGTTCTTCATACCTATAGTCCACGAAAAAGCCACAAAAAAAATTAGGGTTAGTTCATCATATCCGAACCAATCTGAGCCTTTGTGATGAGGACATCAATACCATTGTTACACCCACAGCCCCTACTGCTACATATACTGGACCAATTACTAGAGCTCGCGCACGCCAATTAAATTATCAGGTACTTTCGTTTCTTGGTAATGATTCTAATGTTCATGAGAATATGATGCTGCCTAAATTGGATACATTTGTTTTGCTTACAAATGAAGGCCCTAGCTTGGAGAAGGATGGACATTGGAGCAAGAACAAGCATGGAGATAATGCCATGCATAAGGGGAACAAACGGAGTTACAAGTGATGATTTCAGGACTTTGAAGCCACCATAATGGGTGCATGAAGCCTTGGACGAAATATACAAGATGCTACTTCATAAATGTCGTCCCGAGGCTATTCTAGGTGCTGCGTCACCTTATTAGTGGGCCAGGCCCATGTAATTTCGAAATACTTAAGTATAGGCTGTTTTTAGAGTCCGTATGTGTGGGGAAACAAGAGTTAGGGTTGATTTGGACCCTCCACCAAGGGCCACGAAATTCCCCTCTTCCTCCATATATACAGCCCTTAGGGCACCGTTTAGACTGGGGTTTTGTTTAGATTAAAAGTTCGCCATAGCTGCAACTTGGCGTGCCGTTTGTGTTCAACGACCGGACAAAGGCGCCACAGAACCCCACCTTGATCAATTAAGCTTTCATCTTATATTCGCAATATCCAGATTGCAATCTCAGTTTCTTGCTTGTTCTTCGTTTGCTCGCAGGAAAGCAGACCCTCGTGGTCAGGTTGATCGTGCTCGGCGTGGTCAATAACCTCTCGGAGTTGGTTTAGCGATTGCTAAGGCGCGACGTCTCAAGACGTTCAGTAGTCGGATCGTCAAAGTCGACTTCCTCCAAAGCGAAACCAACATCTCATCGAAAGACGGGACACCCTTGCCTCTATCAAGTGGTATCAGATTTCCAGGTTGCTCGGTGAGATTTTACAGTTTTCGTAGATTAGATCGAGTCTGTTCTTCATACCTAAAGTCCACGAAAAAGCCACAAAAAAATTAGGGTTAGTTCATCATATCCGAACCAATCGAGCCTTTGCATAATCTTTTTAGGGTTTTGCTTTGTTGAATTTGCGGTTGCATCGTCGTGTCAAGTTGCTGGTCTTAGAGTCTAGTCTTTTAGAGTTTGAGTTCGGTCATAAGTTGTCACGCCGCCTTGCGCACCATCATCATCGCCTTGCCATCTACCACCATTGCTTATCCGCCACCGCTCTGAATCCTTATCCATATACCACCACCAATCCGTATCCATATACCACCACCGCTACCATATATCACCACCGCTGCCACATACCACCACGATATATCGACCACCAATCCGAGTTCTTCTCATATTAGGTTTGTTTTCGAGATCCATATAGTTTCCGATTCGTGTTTCCTTGCGGAGTAGGTTTGGAAAAAAAAGAGTCTGAAACCACCCTCCGTTTAGGCCCAAAATTTTCCAAAACGCACTTGTTGAAAATTTTTCGGCTATCCTATTTTAGGTGTTTCTAAGCGTATTGAGCGATCGCCATTATAGAAAGTTTTTTGACCCGCTTCAGTTTTTGGGTCCGGCAATCGAAAAAAATTTGGTCGAAAAAATTTCGTGCCCATCCTGTCAGTTTGACCTGGGAAGAGTTTTGAGACACTCGCCATTATAGTGATTTTTCACAAAAAAAAAAAAAAGCAGCGCAAAAAAAAAGCAGCGAAAAAAAAAAAAGAGAAAAAAATTCCAGAGTGTGCTTTTCCGTTGTTTCCGTGCAGCGCCGTGATTTTGTTAGTGTTCTAGGCTCGCGTCTCTAGCACGGTCTAGCCTAGGACCAGCACAGTACCGTCGTTGAGCGTTTATTCAACTTTGCATCTCTGAATTGATTATTGCTAACCTTTTTTGCTACCATATTATAAGCCTTCCCAGCTCCACATACATCTACATCGTGCGTTTGACTCTCCCCGTAATCGCTCTATCCAAGCTTTGAGAGTTTTGACTACATCGGTTGCCGATCACCTTTCTTCTTTGTGTAAGAACTGGTAAGAATTTGAGATTTGCTTGACGGATTTGTGACTGCCCACCACACCACCACCACCACTTCCTAGTAGTCTGTCGAATCATATTCTTGTGTGTTTCTATTGCTGCTAACCATGGCAGGATCACAAGCCGACGAGACTGACTAGGAGAACATGACAAACAAAGCGCTACATGATAAGTTTCAACAAATGATGAGTGGGCAGGTGGACGATGTGCTAAATAGATTTGAAGAGGCCATGGAGAAGATAGATGGCATTGAGAAGGCGTTGAAACAAAGCTCGATAACAAGTTTAATGAATTGCTCATGCGTCTACCACCACCACCACCGGCTGCACCTAACGCACCTCTACTACAACAACACGGACTACCTCCACATCGTGAAACAGCCCTCCGCCGAGCTTCCGTGTCCCTCTTCACTGGCCAAGCTGCTGGTGCTCTTGTTGATACTTCGTGGCTCCTGCTGCTGCGGTGGGGAGGATGATTATGTGAGAGATTACGAGGATGAGGTTGATCAACATCGAACTCACGTGCAACCACCAGCACCACCAGCACCACAACCACCGGTCGTCCACATGCAAATAATGGCAATGTTGGGCTCCCCTTCAGTGCGAGATCATGACCATCTCCCTAAACTGAAATTGAATATTCCACCATTTGAGGGTAGATATGTTCTGATATATATCTTACTTGGGAGTTAGAAACTGAACAACGATTTACATGTTTACAATATCCCGAGGAGAGACGTGTTCTGCTGCTGTTTGTGCTTTCACTAGCTTTGCATGTGTTTGGTGGTGCGAACATTGTAGATTATATCCTGTTCCAGCTACTTGGGCTGCTTTGAAAACTGCTATGCGTACTCGTTGGGTTCCACCATATTATCAGCGTGAATTACTTCAAAATTGCAGCGCTTAAGACAAGGAAAAATTCGGTGAAGAATATTATCAGGAATTACAAACTGGCTTGATTAGATGTGGTATTGTTGAGGAGAATGAAGCTATGCTTGCACGTTTTCGGGTGGATTAAATAGAGATTCAGACCATTCTAGACTACAAGGATTATAATAATATCACTCGATTATTCCATCTTGCTTGTAAAGCTGAACGTGAAGTGCAGGATCGACGTGCGTTGGCGCGAACTAACTTTTCTGCAGGTCGACCTTCATCATGGACACCACGTGCATCATCTACTTCCACACGTTCTACTACACGGCACCTCCGTCGGCTGCCACCTCCAACCGTGATACAAGAAAGCGAGGCACAACCACCACTATCTCGCCAAGAGCACACCTGCTGGGCCTACAGAGCTCTTCTTCTTCCATGGCGTCAACAGGGCACACAAGTGATATTATTTGTCGTCGTTGTAAGGAAGAGGACATTTTTGAGAGAATGCCAATCTCAGCGTGTGATGATTGCTCTCGAGGATGGTGGGTATGAGTCCGCTAGTGACTATGATGAAGAGACTTTGGCTCTTATTACACATGAAGAACACGGTGGAGATGATTCGATCCTGAGACGCAATACATGGCTGCTGAAGATCTTGACAGGTATGAATGTTTAGTTGCTCAACGTGTTTTGAGTGTGCAGGTTACACAAGCTGAGCAAAATCAGAGGCATAACTTGTTCCATACAAAGGGAGTTGTGAAGGAACGTTCTATTCAGCGTCATCATAGATGGAGGGAGCTGCAACAACTTGGCTAGCATGGATATGGTGGAGAAGCTTTCTCTCACCACAAGACCACATCCACATCCTTACTACATCCAATGGTTCAACAACAGCGGCAAGGTTAAGGTAACACGTCTGTTAGTGTGTATTTTAGTATCTCTACATATGCTGATTATGTTGATTGTGATGTGGTACCTATGCAAGCATGTTCCTTATTACTTGGTAGACCATGGCAATTTGATAAAAATTCTGTACACCATGGTAGAAACAATCAGTATACTCTTGTTCACAAGGATAAAAATATTACTTTGCTTCCTATGACTCTGATTCCATTTTGAAAGATGATATTAATAGAGCTAATAAAGCAAAACAGGAGAAAATAAGAGTGAAAATCAGATTGTGGCAAAAGAATTTGAGCAACAAATGAAGCCTAATAATAAACCATCTAATGTTGCTTCTGAAATTAAACTGAAAAGTGCATGTTTATTTGCCACCAAATCTGATATTGATGAGCTAGATTCTAGCAAATCTGTTTGCTATGCTTTTGTGTGCAAAGAGGCATTATTTTCATTCGAGGACGTGCCTTCCTCTTTGCCCCTGCTGTCACTAACATTTTGCGGGGAGTTCACGACGTCTTCCCACAAGGCGTGCCACCGGATTACCACCTATTCGAGGGATTGAGCATCAAATTGACTTAATTCCGGTGCATCGCTACCAACCGCCGCACCATACCGCACCAATCCGGAGGAGACGAAGGAGATTATCGTCAAGTCATGGGAGCTGCTCGACAAAGGTTATATCGCGAATCTCTTAGTCCTTGTGCTGTTCCTATTATACTAGTGCCTAAAAAGGATGGTACGTCGGCGTATGTGTGTTGATTGTAGAGGCATTAATAATATTACTATTCGTTATCGTCATCCTATTCCTAGGCTAGATGATATGCTTGATGAATTGAGTGGCTCTACAATATTCTCCAAAGTTGATTTATGAGTGGATACCATCAAATTCGTATGAAATTGGGAGATGAATGGAAAACAACATTTAAAACTAAGTTTGGATTATATGAGTGGTTAGTCATGCCTTTTGGGTTAACTAATGCACCTAGTACTTTCATGAGATTAATGAGCGAAGTTTTACGTGCTTTCATTGGACGATTTGTGGTAGTTTACTTTGATGATATACTGATTTATAGCAAATCTTTGAAGAACATTTGGAACATTTACGTGCTGTTTTTAATGCTCTACGTGATGCACGCTTGTTTGGTAACCTTGGGAAGTGCACCTTTGCACCGACCGAGTATCTTTTCTTGGCTATGTTGTTACTCCACAGGAATTGAAGTTGATAAAGCCAAGATTGAAGCTATTGAGAGTTGGCCGCAGCCCAAAACGGTCACACAAGTGAGGAGTTTTCTTGGACTCGCTGGTTTCTATAGGCGTTTTGTGAGAGACTTTAGCACCATTGCTGCACCTCTCAATGAGCTTACAAAGAAGGATGTGCCTTTTGTTTGGGGTACCGCGGAAGAAGCCTTCACGGTATTGAAAGATAAGTTGACACATGCTCCTTTACTCCAACTTCCTGAATTTAATAAGACTTTTGAGCTTGAATGTGATGCTAGTGGAATTGGATTAGGAGGTGTGTTATTACAAGATGGCAAACCTGTTGCATACTTTTCTCGAAAAATTGAGTGGGCCTAGTCTGAACTATTCTACTTATGACAAAGAATTATATGCTCTTGTTCGGACTTTAGAGACATGGCAACATTATTTATGGCCCAAAGAATTTGTTATACATTCTGATCATGAATCTTTGAAACATATTAAAAGTCAAGCTAAACTGAATCGTAGACATGCTAAATGGGTTGAATTCATTGAGACTTTCCTTATGTCATTAAACACAAGAAGGGTAAAGAAAATGTTATTCTTGATGCTTTGTCTCGTCGCTATACTATGCTTTCACAACTTGACTTCAAAATATTTGGTTTGGAGACCATCAAAGATCAATATGTGCATGATGCTGATTTTAAAGATGTAATGCAGAATTGTAAAGAAGGAAGAACATGGAACAAGTTCGTTATTAATGATGGTTTTGTGTTCCGTGCTAACAAGCTATGCATTCCTGCTAGCTCTGTTCGTCTTTTGTTGTTGCAGGAGGCGCATGGAGGAGGATTAATGGGACACTTTGGCGTGAAGAAGACGGAGGATGTACTTGCTACACATTTCTTTTGGCCAAAGATGAGGCTGGATGTTGAGCGTTTTGTTGCTCGCTGCACTACATGTCAAAAAGCTAAGTCACGACTCAATCCTCATGGTTTATATATGCCTTTGCCTGTGCCTAGTGTTCCTTGGGAGGATATATCTATGGACTTTGTTTTAGGTTTACCTCGAACAAAGAAGGGGAGGGATAGCATATTTGTTGTCGTGGATAGATTCTCGAAAATGGCACACTTTATACCATGTCATAAAAGCGATGATCTTTGTTAATGTTGCTGATTTGTTCTTTCGTGAAATTATTCGCTTGCATGGTGTGCCAAATACTATTGTTTCAGATCGTGATACTAAATTTCTTAGCCACTTTTGGAGATGTTTATGGGCTAAGTTGGGGACTAAACTGCTTTTAGTACTACTTGTCACCCCAAACCGATGGACAAACTGAAGTAGTCAATAGAACATTGTCTACTATGCTTAGGGCTGTTTTGAAGAATAATAAGAAAATGTGGGAAGAATGCTTGCCTCATATTGAATTTGCTTATAATCGTTCATTGCATTCTACTACTAAGATGTGCCCTTTTGAAATTGTGTATGGCTTCCTACCTCGTGCACCTATTGATTTGTTGCCTCTTCCATCTTGGAGAAGGTTAATTTTGATGCTAAAGAACATGCTGAATTGATTTTAAAATGCATGAGTTAACTAAGGAAAACATTGAGCGTATGAATGCTAAATATAAACTTCTTTGGAGATAAGGGTAGAAAACATGTTGTCTTTGCACCTGGAGATCTTGTTTGGTTACATTTGCGTAAGGATAGGTTTCCTAATTTGCACAAATCAAAGCTAATGCCACGTGCTGATGGTCCATTTAAGGTGTTAGAGAAAATAAATGATAATGCATATAAACTTGAGCTGCCTGCAGATTTTGGGGTTAGTCCACTTTTAACATTGCAGATTTGAAGCCTTATTTGGGTGAGGAAGATGAGCTTCCGTCGAGGGCGACTTCATTTCAAGAAGGGGAGGATGATGAGGACATCAATACCATTGTTACACCCACAGCCCCTGCTGCTATACATATTGGACCAATTACTAGAGCTCATACGCCAATTGAATTATCAGTACTTTCGTTTCTTGGTAATGATTCCAATGTTCATGAGAATATGATGCTGCCTAAATTGGATACATT
>JAHIAM010004552.1:0-64826 GCA_021605205.1 Aegilops longissima
TTCTCGGGTTCTTCGTGTCTCGGCGAAATTGAAGCCAATCCCGACAAGATCAAGGCCATTGAGCAGATTGAAGCACCAAAGCGCGTCAAGGATGTCACGAAGACTTGCGGTTCGCGTGGCTGCTCTCGGCAGTTTATCTCTAGGTCTCTTGAGCAGCCCTGCCATTTTCAAGATTTTGAAAAAGGCAGGTCAATGAAATGGACTCGAAGCGGAGGCTGCGCTGCAGGACTTAAAGAGGTACACATCCTCCACTCCAATACTTGTCGCACCTAGGCCACAAGAGAAGTTGCTGCTATATATAGCGGCAACCAATCAAGTGGTTAGTGCTGCGTTAATAGCGGAAAGGGGGCGATGAGCCGGCAACCAAAGCGGATGCATCCAGCGACAAGCGAGGCTTCACCGACAAGCTCTGGTCGACGAGGCGGATCTGCTTGACGTGCGAAGATCACGAGAAAAGGATGGTGCAGCGCCCAGTTTACTGTCGGTTCCCTTCTGCGGGGGCTAGGTCAAGTACTACGGTGTGCAGAAATTGCTTTTCGGCCTCCTCATCAGCCTCGAGAAAGCTCGCCATTACTTCCAAGCACATGAGATAACGATCGTCACTCGCTTTCCCTTTGAAGAGAATATTGCAAAATCCGAAGCAGCGAGCGGGATTGTCGGTGGGCCTTTGGAATTGTCAAGCTTTGGCCTCAAGTTTGAAAGCACTTCAACTATCAAAAGCGAAGCATTGGCGGAGTTCATAGCAGAGTGGGCGTAGCATGAGATGAAGAAATTCGAGATGAGCATCCCGTCAAGGAAGCAAGCAAGAGTGGCTGATGTACTTTGATGGTGCCTTCTGCTGCAAAGGCGCGGTGCGGCGTGCTTATCGCACCCACCGGAGAACACCTCAAGTACATAGTCCAAATGCACTTTCCCAAGGGCAAGCAACAAACAATACTGCGAGTATGAAGGTTTGCTTGCGGTCTCGAGTGTCGTGACCTTGGGATCAAAAGCTCATTATCGGGGTGACTCGCGACTTGTCGTCCGCCAAGTGAACAAAGATTATCGAGTCCGTTGATGGAAGCCTCACGTTGATGAAGTGAGAAAGCTAGAAGAGCGCTTTGGCGGCCTCAGATGGAACATGTTCAAGAGCTCGAGAATGATATTGTTGATGGCTTTGTCAAAGTCGCGCACTCAAGTTACTGTGGAACCAGGGATTTTTGTGCTCAAGCTGACTCAACCGTATGCGCCATCAACTGGACAGAACAAGAAGAGAAGTTGATTTCTGGTGACTATTTTCGGCGAGCTCCCGACGCCACCAAAAGGTCCCAGGATCAACACCAAGAGTGCTAAGGAGCGGTCTGCTCTAACAAGCCCTAGGGTTTGTTCGTTGAAGCGAGCGCTCCCGACAAGCTTTTGCTCGGCAAGCTTGCGGGAACATCAAGCTCGGCGAACGCGGGTTCTTGCCGTAAGTGGATGTTCTGCAGCAGCATATGCCTTTAGTCCTTGTTGTCGAGCCAAGCTCCGGCATGGGCTGCCATGATTATCCATTTCCTTGGCGAGAGAACTTCCGAAGAGCAAGAAGAAGCGGAAAGAAGTAGCCCGGCGGTCAAGTATGTACCGGTTTGTCGACGTACGCTGTGCAGAGAAAAAAGACTCAGCGGTGGTGAAATTGAAGTGTATTCACGAGAAGATGGACGAAAGCTGTTGGCGAGAGATACATGGAGGCATATGTGGTCACCACATTGGCGCAAAACACTTGCGCAGCAAAGCTTTCCGGCAAGGTTTCTTCAACGACAGCCCTCCGGATGCAAGCTGCACAAGTAACCAAGTGTGAAGCGTGCGGTTCCATTCCAGCGGATACACCAGCCAGCTCAAGCTCTCCGGCGATCCCTTTATCTGGCCATTTTTGATGCGGGGCTCGACATCTCGGCCCCTTTCCCGAGCTGTCCGGGGCTTTGAGTACTTGTACGCCATAATCGACAAGTTCACAAAGTGGCGGAAGTGGAAGCGATGAGGAAGGTGGCAGCCGCGATCAGCGATCAAGTTCTTGGTCGATTGTTTGCCGTTTTGGGATTCCTAACAGGATCATCACCGACACGGCACACAATTCCGACACGCACCTTCATGCGGTCGTCCAGATCTTAGTGCAAGGTGCTGCTTACATTGCTCATCAGAAAGCAGCGGTCAGCGGAAGAGCAAATGCTGAAGTGCTCGCGTGAGCTCAAGACGGGACTTTGACGGGCTGCACAAGTCACGGAAGAAACTGGATTGAGGAGCTGCGGTGGTTCTTTGGTCGATCAGGGCGGACGCCAAATCGAGCCTTGGCGGACACCTTCGCTCTAGTCTCTGGGCGGAGGCAGTTCTCCCCACGGAACTCGTATCTGGGTCACCTCGAGTACTAAGCTTATGATGAGCTTGAGCAAACAGCTGCAACAAGATGGCGCTGCTCCTCGAGGAGGACCGTCTTCGGTACATTGTCTGAGCTGCTCGTTACCAGCAAGCTTTGCGCCCGCTACCATAACCCGCAAAGTTAGTGCGAAGTCTCGAGGAAAGCGACCTTGTTCTTGGCGCGTTCAGTCCATAAAATTCCAACAAGTTGGCGCCCGAAGTGGGAAGGCCCTTATCGGGTGAAGCGAGTCACTAGGCCTGGCGCTGTCATGCTGAGACCGAAGATGGCATTCGGTGAGCAACTCTGGAATATTGAGCATCTTCGTAAGTTTTACCCATAAGAGGCAGTTCTTGGAACCTGTTAAACACCACCACCTATACAAATCTTGCCGATGTTGCATGTAATCCTTTGTACAAAGCGGTATGAGACCCGTGCATAAGTAAAGCTCATGTGTTGCGCACAATTTGTCAAATACATGCTTTCATTACCATTTTTGCATGTGTTATCTAACATTTTGTGTAGCATCCACACCCGGTAAGCAATAACGAGCCACAAGGCTCCATAACTTTATTTTCTCTTCTTTCTCTTTTTCAAAGAAAGGAAGATTCCCTCGCACACAAGTTAACCAGGGGAAGGAGAAGATAATGGTGTAGGCCTGGCGTCGCTTCGAGGAAGTTTAGCCTTACGGGAAGCAAGCAACAGAAAAGCTAAGTTGCCAAAGTTTGAGCAATCAGTTTTAAATTTTAAGTTATCTTCCTCGAGCGATAGTACTTTGTATGGAAAACCTGTCGGCGGAGGAACCAACTCGTAGCTAATCGGCGCCCTTACTTTGTTTGAGTCCGCTCAACAACTTAAGTGAGCTGCAACTAGTTGCGACAAGGTTGCTTGTCGGGCGGCACCGCTTGACGAAATCTGCTGACGTTCCGCTCGGCTTTCATGACAAAGGTACCAGCGCCGACAAGTTCCCTAAAAGCGTAGGGCACAAACATACAAAGGAAGGAATCAAGTAAAGGAAATAACATTGCAATCATTGCCTAAGATAGAGTTATATTACAAAAATAGCATGTCGCAGATCTAATAAATTGTTCTCTAAACATGATCGATGGCGACAAGGGAAAGATAAAATTGGCGGCCTAGTCTGCGGTGCGCCATCAACCAACGATCTTGCCCACCTTGTCCACAATGGGTGCGACAAGGGCTTTGGCGCCTCCACATCGGCATCTGGCGGCAAAGATCGGAGGGCGCCGTTGAGGTTAAGGCCTGGATTGCGGAAGGCCACCTTCATGAACAACCACGGAGAGCTCCTGCGCAGATCTGGCGCGATTCCTCGGCCAGCTGCTGGGATCTCTTCGGTCATTGAGTGCCGTCACCACCCTTAAGGAACAACTGAGCTTGGCGGCTGGGTTGGAGCAGCTCGTCGGAAGAGTACCCAAGATCCACCATACCCACTCCATCGGCTCCTTGTCGATGGCGGCGGCAGTATCCACAAGACCCTCCGTCCGGTGCATCACGTTCTCTCTGAAGGTGTTACGGCGGTCGTGCTTCGTCGGCAGCTCCTCGTTGGCCTTGATCTTCTCCAACAAACCCACCTCCGCTCCTTGGCGCGTCCGGCATCTCCATCGGGGTGGTCGGCTTCAGCTCAAGATCTGCCTTGAGTCCTTGGCGGCATCGAGCTCTTTGATCCTTTGTGGCGGCCACCTTCGCCAAGAGTGTAAACATCCTTCTCGCTCGTGCTTGATGCAGCAAGCTCCTCGCCGCTCTTACGGAGGTTGGCCTCGGCTCGTCTGCCGTCTCCAACTCTTTCTTGGCGGCCTCGGCAGCTGCGGCAACATCTTTAGCTTCCTTGAGAGCTCCGCCAATTGATTGCTTTCGGCCGCTAGCTCTTCCTCATAGCTGTCAAGATTGATCTTCCGTTCGCCAACTTCGCCTTCTTGCGTGAATAGCTTCTCGGCAGCAAGCCGTTGCTGCTCTCGACCTCGGCCTTCTCAAGGATGAAGGTTGTGCGCTCTTGAGAGTTGCTCTGCTCTTACCTTTCGTTAGGAGAGCTTCTTGGTTGGTGCCCGGGCTCTTCTGCGCGCTTCTCCATGTCTGCTCCGCCCTTGCGACAAGTGCTTCCGAGACTCCAACTTGGCTTGCGGTAGCGGTAAGCGGCAGCGATTTCTTCGGCTGCTGCTCCTCCTCAGACTTCGCGCTACTTCTTTGCTGCTTGGCGCGTCAACCAGCGACAGCCAGCGGAAGCGGCAGCTCTTCGTCAAAGGTCTCCCCTTGACCGGCGCCACAGGCTCGGCGTCGGGGAGCTTGATGAAAACGCCGTCGCCGGCCTTGAGATGGCGCCGGGCTGGGGCTCTTCGAACTGACGCTGCCAGTGGCGGAGGATCGGCGGTCGGCGTGGCGCTGGCGCTCCTGCAGCCTCGAGTCGTCGATCGATCGCGGACCCTCGCCCGCCTTTGCGGCGGCAGGCTTGGCGGCCTCTTCGCAGCGGACCCGCCGGCGCGGCATCTTCCTCCATGGTGGCGGCGTCGCCGGTGTTGCCAGCGCGTCCTCCTCGCCGGCGACCTCAATCTCCATCGGCTCTGCGGCGGATGGATCGGCGACCAGAAAAAGATAGAACATTCAAGCAAATGTTGAAAAGAAAGAAGAAAAAAAGAACCGGAAATTGTCACGCAAGAAGATTACTGCAATGGGATCTGCAGCCATGGTCTCGACCACGGAGATCCTTTGGTGATGTCCCTTGTAGGAGAAGTCTCCCTTGGGAGAAGCACTCCCTTGGAGAATTCTCCCTTGGCGGCGTCGAGCAAGCGAAGGAATTTCGGGGGCGGCCGGGCACTCGATGAGGCTGCTCAGCTCTACACAAATCAACAAGTGGGATATCGGCAAAGAAGGAGCACCCATGCACACCTAACCATAAAGTAAACCATATACTTACGGCGGGGCTGTCTTTGAGGGCTGCTTTGAGGAAGGGTTGCGGGTCCGGCAAGGGGTCTCGAGCAGCGCCTCCTGTTGCCGCAGGGGATCGTCTTTGATGACAACCACGGGGTCTTGGCTCTCTTGACGCTCTGGACCAGCGTCACGAAAGGAAAGGGTTCAGAATAAACAAATCAGATACAAGACAAAGCAACCAAATTGAAGAAATACAAGCCTGACATAGAAGCTTACTCTTCTTCTTCTTCCTCGTCGGAGCTGGCGCGGAGATCAAATCCGGCTCGCCTCCGGTGCGAAGGGCGGGCGATAGGTTCCCTTGACCGCTTGGCGGGGTGGCGGTAGCTGAGAAGATCTGCCTCGGTTGTTGCAGCGGTGTGGGGTGCTCCAGCGGCTTGATGCTTGCCATGATAAGCGCGTCGCCGCCTTCTGACTGTTAGCCCGTATGCGCCCGTCACTTCCCGGCCTTGCGGCGAGCGCCTTCTTGGTGGAGCTGTGGGCTCCGCTTCATGACAAGCTACTTGAAGGTGTGGAGGCGCCCTCAGCAGACTTCGCTCGGCTCAACCGGGCTCGGCCTGCTCCTCCTCGGCAGCAAGCTCCTCTCGTCGGCAAGGCTTGCGCCTCTGCCTCTGCCTCCTCCACGGTGAACCAGGTCGCCCGGCAGCGCTAACTGCCGCCTCCTCGGCCCCTGAGTGGCGATGTCTTTGCATCTCGGCGTCGGTGGTGTCATGGGTGAGCCATTTACGCTCGTCGGGCGGATCGGCACTTCTTCCAAGCTATCGAAGAACTGCCGCTGCGCGTCGTCCGCAGAGCTCTTGCGAGTTGGAACAATCCCATGCGAATCGCACAAGGGCATCATAAGCGCGGATGCGGTCGGCGAAGTTGTTGCACAATGGGGCGACTCCCTCGGCAACCTAAACCACTCGGGGTGATCGGCGTCGTGCTTGAACAACTCGGCAGCACATCATCAACTCAAAACGGTGAAATTCCAGTTAAGGCCAGGCGCAGCCTCATGATGTCGCCGCGTTTTGGAACTCCCGGCAGGTCTCCTCCTCTCCTGCAAGGGAAGCGATGCGGCGGCGAAGAAATCTGCGCCAGCGGCGCCTCGATGAATCCGGCAAGCTGAGGCGCAGATCAGGTCAGCAATCTTCAACCTAGCATCCTCCGGCGCCAAGTTGCTCCAATCGTTGCGCGCACTATGGGAGTTTAGTATTTGGGCGATGAAGGGCTGCAGGTTCTCCTCAACGATCAACACCAATCGGCTCTCCTCCTCCCACTTGCTCACGGAGCTCTCCTTCCAGATAGGCTTCTTTCTTGCGATCCACGGAGATCCAAGCAATCCCTCCGGCAAGTGGCTCTCCTCTCTCAGCGGGGCATGAAGAAGTGGCGGAAGAGGGCTACGTTTGGGTGGACTCCGACAAAGTTTTTCGCCAAGGTGTCGAAAACTGCCATGTCGAGATGGCATTAGGGTGAAATCAAGGAGGCGAAGCCCGTAGGTGTTCATGATGTCACGAAGAATTGAGAAGAAGCGGCGAGCCGCAATAGAAAAGCGAAGAAGGGTACCGCTCGGACCCAACTCGATGCAGTGGAGAGTACCTTCGTCTTGGATGCATCGCGTCTCCGTCGACGGAAGAGGTAGTATCCCTCCTCGGCTCCTTTGCGTCGAGCTGGGGGAGGCGGCCCGCTCCTTTCCGGCCGCGAGCACGCTGCGCCTTGGCGACTTCCGCCCTTCCTTGTCGGCTTCGAGACCATGGCGGAGGTGGTGGAGAGACCGGCGGTGTTGCTAGCGGCTGAGTGGCGATGGGGAAGCGGGCTGCTCTCTTGAGACTAGAAGAAGGGGGGCGGCGGTGGTTTTCGAGATGGGACAGCAAATGGCAAGGTGGGCGACCTGCCCTATTTCCCCTGTATATAAGGAGGAGAGGCGGGACGTTCGCTTTCAATTAAAAAACCCCCGATCTCTCCCACGGCGCCACGTTAAGTAGCGTGCTGTTCGTGGGGGCGTGGTGGTCCGGAGCGATTCTGGCGTGATCTGGGTCAGCGTGCCCGTGCCTTGTTTTGGGCCTGGCCCAACAACGCTTCGGCATCGTGTGTGGCCCGGGCCGGGGCTCTGACCGATTGTACTAGGTAGGGGTACCCTAGTATCCCGAACTTCGTGCCGCAGGCGATTCTGACACCAGCGGCAAGGCTTGCCTAGTGACCGCCAAGGTCCTCCATAGTTCCTTTGGAGCCATTCAAGAACAAAGTATTTAAGCCAAGAAGACAAGGCCCGGCAGAGGGCTTGCGGAAGGCCCTCAAAACGCGAAGACAAGACCCGGCAGAGGGCTTGCGGGAAGGCTCGATGGCGACAAGCTTCGAGCGCGACAAGGATTCAGCAGCGGCAAAGCGCTTGCAGCGAGCAACCTCTCTTCATCTCCGCTCCAGCTCATCCACCAGCGTGTCGCCATGGGACCATTCGAGCGTGCGTGTCAGAAGGCTGTGCAGCCGGCGGAGAAGCAGCGATAGCGGCGGCAGAGTGCCATTGTGGCAAGCGGTGGCGCCCGCGGTCCCTTCTGCCTTGTTTAGGCGACATGGACGGGCATTTAATGCTTTTGTCCCTTGCCGTCAGAGTTAGGTAGAATACACTGTACAAAGTAGCTGTACCAACCGCAACTCATTTTTCCCGTTTTGGCCCTTGTCTACGTTGCCACCTGTTGGTGACCCCTTTAGCCTATAAAAGGAGGCCCATGCGCAACGTAGAAGGGGTTCGGCTGGTTCGGCTCGACTCATTCGAAACTAGAGACACTCACGCTAGGTTTTGTAGCTCTTTGTGCTCCCTAGCAAGAACACAATACAATCAGACAAGCAGCAGTAGGAGTATTATCTCTCCGGAGAGCTCCGAAGCTGGGTAAACTGCTCGTGTGTTTTGCCTCGATCTGCTCTTCGTGCAATCCGCCCCCACCGAACGAAAGGACTCGGTCCGCCGGTCCCATAGGTGTTAAGTGAGTTCGATCAACTTCCCGACAACTGCGTTGCATTCACATCGTGCAGCCTCTTTTCGGACCTCCTCCATTACTTACCTCATGCATTAATTGAAGGAGGATGCATTGGTCGTTCAACATATCGGGAACCTTCTCCTCCTAAATCGCATTAAAGCCGTGTCGGGAACTGCTTGCCGCCTTTGTCAAATCGAATACTCCCTCCGTCTAGGTGAGTATTAAGTCATCTTACAAAACCAAATAGTAAACACATAGGCGTGGTGCATTAACTCTCACGTTGTTTCTTATTATTTGACATAAATAGAGAATCAACCAAGAAGAGATGTGGGGCTTGTATGCTTTTAATGACTTGAGACTATCAAACATGACATGCGTTGGTCGAGTTCGTTGCACAAGAACAAATACAACCCGTCGGCACACGCATCTTATATAGCATCCCATCCAATGGCTATAAAAGATGAATGAGACCAAATTATATCTCATCTAGATGAGTTCTAGCAAAAGCATTAGCCATGTATCATACATTAGTATCATGTTGTACTTTATTTATTGCCATGTATGACACATAGTGCTCAACTCTCTCTCTCTCTTTCTTCATTTAATTCTATGACACCTCATCAAAATTGCGAGGCTAGTACCATTACAACCAGCCTTAGCAAATACTAAACATTAAGTTCTCTCGTTTTCCTCTCCACCTTGGTCACCTAGGCGGAGGGAGTATCTTTGAGCTTTTCCTGCATGGTAGGCGGGGCAGTTCCGCCTAGTCGCTTGATAGAGGCGAGAAAGGCAGGGAGTAGGCTCTTTACAAGCGTAGGGCTGTGTGATTTGACAATGAGTTACTTGAGGACAGGTGGGGCCCGTGATTTGACTTGCCAATATCATTTTAACTACGATTGCTCTCGACCGGCGTGAGTCTCGATTCTGACCACCTCCATGGTGCCTCTCCCAATGCTCCACCATGTAGTAGAGGCTGGCTCTTGCATGAGCCCACTTCTCCACTTTTCCTTGCCTCTCTTTCCTCCACATATGCAAAAATGCCATGTAAAGCACACTATTGTACTTAACTTTACTTGCTCCTAAAGGTGCTTAAGCTTGCCACATAGGCATAAAAGTCGATGTGGCAAGTTAATCAGAAGAGAGGACTAGTTTGGTGACCCAAGGAGGAAAGCGGTGCTAAGCGCGTGTACCTAGGTGAAAAGACAATTTTGAGTCTATAGCTAATTAAATGAAGCAAACTTAGCAACACCATTTCATTGGAAGAGGTCACTCCTTGGCAAATGCAATAAATACTAGTACTCCTGTGTCCCATAATATAAGAGCGTTTTGGCACTACACTAGTGTCAGCGTTCTTATAATATAGAGACGAGAAAATCTGAAAAAAGATAGAGAGGAGTAAAAAATATACTTATAGCCAACCTTGTTGTAGTATGAGTGACTAAGTGATGACTATGCATGACATGCCAACATCAGATAGCCCTAAGCACCGTGTCAAACCTCCAAGGCGCCTTGGCATGACAACTGACAGTGCGTGGTAAGCGCGACCATGATCTGAACTCTTTGGCAGCCTTGGATCTGAATCAAGCGGTTGCATGCTAAGTTGCTGAAAATTTGCGAGAATAACCCTCCGAGGATAGGATACTCACCCATAGGTCTAGAATCACGCCATGCAACGTTCGATCTCAGATCCAAGGGCTCTCGGAAGCCCGTATCATGGGAGAATAAAGCCACTACCCTGCCGTTCGCGCGGCGGCGATTCGCTCCTACTCGTCCCCCGTCCTTCAATACTACGGCGGTTCGCTCCTAGTCGTCCGTCCATTCACATTCGGCAGTTCCACTAATCCTAACCCTCCTCCCAAATCCATGGCGTCCCAAATCTCCACGATCGGCGGTGAGTACAAGGTTAGAACCATCACCGGCGATGAGTTCGGCGTCATCTACACTCGTTCTTCATGACGGTGAAAGGATGCCTTTCTCGCCAGGCGCATGTTTGAAAACTTCGGATGATGAGTGGGTGGCTAGGCTAGATGTTGAGTACACCACGGTCATGGGATGAGAGAAGGATCTAAAGGATGAAGAGAGGAAGAAGCCCGCGTGATCGAGGTTTGTGTGCATGACTTATGCTTGGTCTACCACATATGCCATGCCAGCGTTGAGTGCCGAGTTTTAAGGACTTCCTCGGGAGCAACCTAGTCAAATTCGTTCTTTGTAGACTTTGGTAGCGACAAAGAAGTCTGCGTCGGATAGGCCTCGCTGTAGGCAACACCTTCCGACCTCGGAAGAATCGGCTAGTGTCCTCTCTTCACCTTCAATGCGACCTGGCGGGATCCATGGCTCATCCTTAAATGCGATGGCGGAGAAACCTCCATACGTTTCATCGTCATGCATGGCAGCGGAATGTACTAGATATAGACCACATCCACTCGCTGCAATGGATTTTTTGACTATTCACGCTGCAATGGATGGCTACCTTTGCTTCAATATCTACAAGGGTTGGATGAAGAGCAACAGCCAAGTGTGCGGTTCAAGCAAAGAAATGTCGGCCAAGAGGAAGAGGACAAGGAAGAAGTCGAGGGCGTGGGCGAGGACTCGAGTAAGGTGGCGGTGTCATTGCTCATGGTGGTTCTAATGCAGTGTCTACGGAATAGTTGCAAAGTTTAATTTCAAGTGTGCTTAATTTAATTTGAGGGGTGTGTTGTGTTGAGCCCCAATGAGAACTATGTTATGTTTCTTCTTGTTACTTTAACTCTTGATGCGTACATACTAGTATTTCTTACATTTCATCTTTTAGTTGGTATAGTACTACCACTCGTTTCTTCACATTATATCATTACAATGTATATGGCCAACATCATATAGCCAGCAGTTTAGTTGTCAAAGAATTTCAGGGTGCTTAGTTTTGTCAAAGAATTCCGGGGTGCTTAGTTTTATTTGAGGGGTGGGTTGTGCGCTTGTCTTGGACACCATTATTGTGACAAGCCTTTTTAATAGTACTATATGCATAATTTGGCGTGGCGCTCTCTATATGTACCACCTTTTTTAATTTCAAGTTTTGCTCCATGGCGCAATCCATCGATACTACTCTGTACAAAAGTGGAGTATATACATTTCTAAAAGGCTAGAGGCGGGGCAGTCTAGCTCGGTCGGTTCCACGAGGCGAGGGCCTTTGTGATTTGAAGGCTCATTCTTCTGTCAAATCAAATAATCTTTGCGCGCCGCGCTACCTTGGCGCCTCCATTAAACCCTCTGTTAAACCGCATGCAAACCGAGAATCCTACTCCGGCCACGTCCGTTCATGGCGGGCGAATTAAACGCAACACCGGCCAAGCTCCTCCCGTCCGCCCTCGGTTTAAACAAAGCGAGGCGCCGGCCAGCTCCTACCGTCCGCCCTCTATTTACATGAGGCAGACGGACGGTGAGCAAGAATCGCACCCTCGCGCTCCCCATCTCCTCCTTCACCATTTCTCCACTCCTCCGATGGCTTCCGATGAGCCGTTCTCCGGCATATTACCGGCTGGGTGGCCGCCGACCCCTCCGGATCTGGCGAGGCCGCTCGGTGCTTCACCAACCTCGCTTGGCCCGGCGGAGCTAGTTGCCGCCCCAAGCGGCGCGTGGTTCAACACCTTCGCCGCTCGAGTTCAGCTCGATGAGGAGTGGCGAGTTGCTCCATGCTGCCGGCGGCGCGGCGACTGCTTGATCTGGCGCCCGTCGCTGCCGCGTCGTACCGCGCCACCGGTGTACGTGGTGGCGCGCCTCCCGTGTCTATGGCGCGCCTCCGTGCTGCGGCGGCGCCATGCGGCGAGGCGAAGCTGGGTGCATGGAAGCGGCAGTCGGTGGCGGCTTCTCTGTGTCCGCCGCCATCATCGAGGAAAGTAGAACACGGGGCAGCCGCCATGGGACCCATGAAGGCCACCGCCGGCGGCGACAGAGTTTGGTGGTTTCTTTGCTGCCGTCTCTTGAGGACCTTCGTCGACCCGCAAGTGTCGGCGGACATGAGGAAGACAAAGGGATCCGTGGTGACCATTTAGAACTAAAATAAGTCTAGATACATCCATTTCGGACGGAGGAGTATTAATTATACAAAGAGGCGGATTGGCACCTCTTAGTTCATGTAAATGTAATGAAATCCATCATGTTTATATGAAGATCCGGCTTTTTTATCTGAAATCCTTCATGCTTATATCAGTCAGTCCGTGTTGCATGAATTTCATCTGGTTGGTTATAGTTGTAAAATGTATGCTGGCGTTTGATGTTGTCCTCCGCTTAAGAGCGGGAGGAAATTGCCGGCTGCCGTTGGAGATGCTCTTTATGCTGGAAATAATAAGTGACATCAATCCATTTGAGTTAATTGCACTGTATGATTGTCCCTCTATAAAAGTTAATTGCATGCACAATGTACACGTGACTTGCGGGGTGGCTACAACCGTCTGAGAAAGTTAAAAAGAAATAAGTCCATCCTTAATCTTGTATTCTAAGTACTCGGTGGGTTCCACTGTTAGTACAGTGGCGAAAGAAGTATATATCAAATAAGTAGAGTAATATATAATAAAAAAATATGAAGTTAAAAGACAGAATACGAACTCATGTCATCGCGTTGCGAGCATCCAGCGCTAACCAGCCCAACACATTTTGTTGTAGACCATCTTTGGAGATATATCTCCATGTCTACTCTATATATACTCCATTCATTCCTAAATATTTGTCTTTTCAGATTTCAAATGGACTACCACATAAGGATGTGTATGTAGACATATTTTAGAGTGTAGATTCACTCATTTTGCTCCGTATGTCTTTTCGGGAAGGGTCAGATTTCTCCTTGATTTATTTATGAGGTATCCGGATGGCCTTTGCCGCCAAGAAAAGAGGGTAACATCATAATTATGGACTACTTTTTGAGTATGTTGGTAAGGTCGGTCATAGTCACTTGTTGAAATCTCTAAAAGACAAATACTCCCTCCGTCGGAAATACTTGTCATCAAAATGGATAAAAGGAAATGTATCTAGGCGTATTTTAGTTTTAGATACATCTCTTTTATCTATTTTGATGACAATATTCGAGATGGAAAAATAAAAAAGTTAGTGATGATGGTGTGCGTGCCATCCTGCAATATAGGCCGTCGGTTTATATCTAACGGATAGGAAATAAATGATGGCAATTTTGCAAAAATATACCCACATCTCTCCATGTTCACAAATAAGGCCTTCCCTCGTTCAACCTTTTCTCTCACAAGATAAACTACTCATACAAATGCATCTTGATGTTCCCTGCAACAAGCGGGCAGCTAGCTAATTTCTTTTAAAATAGTTGTTGCGATAATTGGGTTGAAGTGATATATTTTATATCTGCCCGAATGATTTCAGATTCACTAGTAGTAACAAAGAAAAGGTTGCCATGTTAATTAACGAGAAAACAGGGTGAAAACTATCACATGAGGCGGTAAAAACAAGGCACCTGGGTTCAGCGTCATCGTCACTACAGACTGTCTTGTGTGTGAGAATCTACATATCGAGGGGCTACGAGGCGAGGCCGAGACACAATGTCGAGAGAGAAACCAATTGACATTATGATCAGATCGAGTTGTCACCCTTTTCTTGTCATTGTTGGGGGAGGGAGAAAGGCGTGCTCGAGGTGTCTGCGGTGAGGCACGGAGGCACAACTAAGCAGTGTGTGTGTGTGTGTGTGTGTGTGTGTGTGTGTGTTTGAAAGAGGTAGATAGATTATTATCAAGATCGATGTGCCACCCTACTCCTTGGTGCGGGTAGTGTGTGTGTGTGTGTGTATGTTTGAGAGAGAAGCCGGTTGATAGATTAGTATCAAGATCGAGGTGTCACCCTACTCCTTGGTGTTGGGAAGTGTGTGTGGGGGGGCGGTGACACTCACATATCTCTACTCTTATAAAAACAGAGTTGGTGGTGATGGTGTTCTGCCATCCTGCAATATAGGTCATCCGATTTATATCCGGCCAGACGGGGAAGGAAACTATGGCAATTTGCAAAAGATACCCACACCCCTCTCCGCATTTGCAAATATGGCATTCCCTCGTTCATCCTTTTCTCCCACATGATAAACTTCTCATACAAATGCATCTTGATGTTCCGTACAGCGCATGGGCATCTTGCTAGTAGGGAGAAGGAGTTTGTGTGACACATATCTAGCTATATTAAGGGATAGGTAGATAGCATATGTGTGAGAGACATTATTATACTTTGAGACATTAGTGGCTGTGGGTGGGCGGAATTAAAGGGGTGGGCATGTTAGACATAGAGGCGTGTGTGTTTACATGTGAGAGACTTGTAGGGCGAGGTAGAAAAGCGAATTTAACCTGCGGAGGAGAGAAATACACGAAGTCGCGTGTGTGATTCCGATGCCCACAGGAAATGAGATATGTATGCGTGTGAGAGATTGCTCAATTCATTCCGTATCACTATCTAGCGATCGTGGGCGTGCATCGCTTGAACATAAGTCAATATCTACTTCGTATCGTGGCCAAAGGTACAATATCGATTCAACGCTATAAAGATTGGACACTCACATATCACATTTTTCTATTTAAATAAACCTTTTCAGTTGTGCATGCCAAAGTTACGGTGATGTTTCTTCAAACAACCAATGTAGCTATCATGTACATGCACCATTGTTACTCTTGCATTCAAATTCATTAGTCTTGGATGATTTAAGTTTCTATTTTGAAGTAATATATGTAATATTCATATATGAATTCAGCAGTGCATAATTTATGAAATGGAGGCTATGTAATCATATGAGGTAACACTTTTAAGTAGCTGACTACAATATCCATTTCTTTTTTGCGCCTCTACACTAACACGTCAATGCATTATGTTTAAAGTAAATAACCAATGGCACTAAATTATCTATTTACGAGAAATACATAGGCGGGCGTTTGATCCCTTTTTGTGAGCGCCACTACACTGTCACGATTGGCCGTGCCCGTGTGAGCGTCAAGTTATCGGCGCATCATCCCGAGTTATTGTATTTTTCTGGGGTGGACTTCACACGGTTATTAACTCTTGCCCAGCGTGCCCGTGTATCTGATCTAGCATGACCTTCCGCTATACGGTCCAAAATTAGTTGAAGCTGGATCTGAGCGATCCATGGCGGCAAAATCTCCGCCTCCTTCTAAAATTTCCGCCACCTTAGTATTTAGCATCGAAATCCCCTTTTGTCCTTGGTGCCACGGAGACCATGATTACAATACCGCCCTCATCTACATGATAGGTCGGGGCTGCTCTGGTAACTTCCGGTTCCCCCACTACAGCACCCCATTTCCTCTCCCCTCCATAAAATGACTAACTCCACAGCACGGAGCATCTTACATCACGCCGTCCGTACTTCATCGCCCTTTCTCCCTTCCCTCTCGAAACCCTAGAGTGCTCATCCACGGCGTACCATAGCCCATTCACTTCAGTGGCGTCCACCTCGCGGATCTGCCTGTGACGCATCTACCCTCCACCTCCCCTAGAAACAAGTAGACTGCTCATCCACCCTGTACCACAGCCCATTCGGTGCCGGCCTTGTCCACGGCACGGATCTGCTCGCAGTACTCTCGTCAACCGTCGCGCATCTGCAGTGGCTCATTCGTACTCCCCACGAGGCGCCGTCCACACCCCGGGCCGCCCACCAGCGCCCCCATCGATGGCCTCGATCCTCTTCGCCGACACCTTCCTCAACCCTACGGAGCCGCCCGCCGACACCTTCTCAACCCTCTGGAGTAACCGCCTATACCATTATCAATCCTCAGGGGCGCTTTGCCAACTCACAAGTCCACGGCCTCGAGATCCGCTTCCTCGCACCCTCATCCAACCTACGAAGCAGCCCGGCGCCCCATCCACGGCCACAGATCCGCATCGTCGACACCACCCTTAACCCAACCACGAGCAACCGGCGCCACATCACGGCCGCGAGATCCGCGTCGTCGACACCATCCTTAACCCAATCACGGGCAACCGGCGCCCGTCCATGGCGCAGATCTGCGTCGTCGACACCATCCTTAACCCAACCACGGAGCAGCTTCACCTCGCCCTCGTCCACGGCCCGCAGATCCGCCGCCAACACCGTAGTCCACCCTCTGGAGCTGCTCCACAAACACCCTACTCGGCGGTTCTAGATCTCCTCACCAATCCCCAACACCCGGTAGCGGCGTCATCACCCTCGAGGTTTCTAACATGATTCCCACCGTGCGGAGATGCCAAGCACCCCACGGCCTAGGTACTTGTCACCTTTAAACCGCTTGACATCACCACCCGATGTACTTCAAATATACTAACCGGTCCTGTTACGATTATGCGGTGACAAAACTACAAGGGCGATGTTTTACGCTGGATCTAACAGCTTGGCCAACCAAGATCCTGGGTGAGGCATTGCTATGATCTTGTAAGTCGTCTCTCTCTCTTGTATTATTACGTGCTGCCGCGTGCTTTGCTAGGATTTTCGACCGGTAATCCCTTTGTGGAGACAATGATTTCTACTCTGGCTGCTAAATTAGATATGTAGATGTCATACATGATACTACCTCGTACCTCCGTTCCTAAATATAAGTCTTTCTAGAGATTGATCGTCTCCAAGCGTATCTATAATTTTGATTGCTCCATGCTACTTTATCTCTGTTTTGGACTATATTGGGCTTTATTTTCCACTTTTATATTACTTTTGGGACTAACCTATTAACGAGAGACCCAGCCCGAATTGTTGTTTTTTTGCCTATTTGGTGTTTGAAAAGCGGAATATCAAGCGAGTCCAAGCGGAATGAAACCTTGGGAGCGTGATTTTCTCACGAGCGTGATCCGGAGACTTGGACCCTACTCCAAGAAGTGCAGGCGGTCACGAGGTGGGCGCCCCCCCTGGCGCGCCCCCTACCTCGTGGGCCCCTGACGCTCCACCGGCGTACTCCTTCCTCCTATATATACCTCGTATCCCCAAGCGATCGAGCAGGAGCCAAAACCTAATTCCACGCCGCCTTCCTGTATCCACGAGATCCCATCTTGGGGCCTGTTAGGAGCTCCATGGGCGGTCATCCACCACGGAGGCTTCTACATCAACACCATAGCCCCTCCGGTGAAGTGTGAGTAGTTTACTTCAGACCTTGGGTCCATAGCTAGTAGCTAGATGGCTTCTTCTCTCTTTTGGATCTCAATACAATGTTCTCCCCTCTCTCGTGGAGATCTATTTGATGTAATCTTGTTTTTTGCGGTGTGTTTGTTGAGACCGATGAATTGTGGGTTTATGATCCAGCTTATCTATGAATAATATTTGAATCTTCTCTGAATTCTTTTATGTATGATTGAGTTATCTTTGCAAGTCTCTTGAATTATCCGTTTGGTTTGGCCAACTAGATTGGTAGTTCTTGCAATGGGAGAAGTGCTTAGCTTTGGGTTCAATCTTGCGGTGTCCTTACCGATGTGAGAAAGGGTTGCAAGGCACGTATTGTATTGTTGCCATCGAGGATAACAAGATGGGGTATTTATCATATTGCATGAATTTATTCCTCTACATCATGTCATCTTGCTTAGGCGTTACTCTGTTTTTAACTTAATACTCTAGATGCATCTTTGGATAGCGGTCGATGAGTGGAGTAATAGTAGTAGATCGAGAATCGTTTGATCTACTTGTCTCGGCGTGATGCCTATATACATGATCATACCTAGATAACCTCATAACTATGCTCAATTCATCAATTGCTCAACAGTAATTTGTCCACCCCGTAGAATACCTATGCTCTTGAGAGAAGCCACTAGTGAAACCTATGGTCCCGGGTCTATTCTCATCATATCAATCTCCATCACTTTATTTACTTGCTTTGTTTTTACTTTGCTTTTACTTTTCACTTTGCATCTTTATACCAAAATACCAAAAATATTATCTCTATCAGATCTCACTCTCGTAAGTGACCGTGAAGGGATTGACAACCCCTAATCGCGTTGGTTGCGAGTAGCTATCATTTGTGCAGGTCACGAGGGACTTGCGCGTGGCCTCCTCTTGGATTGATACCTTGGTTCTCAAAAAGCGGGGAAATACTTACGCTCTGTGCTGCATCATCCTCTCCTCTTGGGGAAAACCAATGCAAGCTCAAGGCGTAGCAAGAAGGATTTACGGCGCCGTTCGGGGAGGTCTCATAAAAGTCAACATACCAAGTACCCATCACAATCCATATCTCTCGCATTACATTATTTGACATTTGCCTCTCGTTTTCCTCTCCCCGCTTCACCCTTGCCGTTTTATTAGCCTTCCTCCGTTCAATCTTGTGTTACCATGTGCCTTCTTTTGCTTGCATCTTAAGCTTGCTAAAGTTTATGGATCCTCATCCACTTGCTAATCTCTTTAAGAGATCCAATTATGATGAACCTATTGCTAGTGAATTGAGTGCACTAGATTATCTTTATGAGGTTTTGCCTGAAATTCGTGAATCTAAAAATTGTGATGAAATACTTTATGAAGCGATTCACGATAGATGTTTGAATAAAAAGCATGATTGCAATGATCTTACTATAAATTCTATTGATGCCAGTTGTGCTAAAAATATGCAAAACCCTAAGCTTGGGGATGCTAGTTTTGCTATGTCCTCTACTTGTTGCAATGATCATGATTGGGGTGATTCTTCTTATGATCTTGAAAATTTATTTAATCCCCATGATGAATATGAGATTGATAATAGTGTTTGCAATAATATTGAAAGTGGTTTTGGAAGAGCGTCAACTTTAGATCCCACATATTTGGATAATGTTCAATCTTATGAAGTTTTTGATAAAAGTGGGTTTGGAGAGGTCATGACTTTAGTTAATATTAATCCCACCATTTCGGAAGAGTGTCAACTTCGCATGCATGTGGATCGTGTTGAGAATATGTTATGTGATAGCTATATTGTTGAATTTTCTTATGATCCTACATGTAATTATTATGAGAGAGGAAAATGTGGTTATAGAAATTTTCATGTTACTAAATTACCTCTCGTTATGTTAAGATTGCTATTGTTCCTTTCCGCTTCCTTGCATATGCTAGTTTTTGCTTGCTACGATAATTTGTTTGCCTATAATATGCCTATGCATAGGAAGTATGTTAGACTTAAATGTGTTTGTCACATGTTTCTGATGCTCTCTTTGTGCCTCAATTCTTGTCTTTCTTGTGGGCATCATTGAAATCTCAATGCCTAGCTAGAGGCGTTAAGCGATATCGCTTGTTGGGAGGCAACCCAATTTTATTTTAGTTTTGATTTTGCTTCAGTTTAGGAATAAATAATCCATCTAGCCTCTTTTTAGATGTGGTTTTATGTTTTAATTAGTGTTTGTGCCAAGTTAAACCTATTAGATCTTCTTGGGAGATAGTTATTTGATCTTGCTGTAATTTCCAGAATCTTTGTGCTCAGTGCCCGAATTGTTAAAAATCACCAGAACGTGATAAAATAGTGATTCAATTGCTGCTGATCAATAAACAAATTTTACAGGTCTTCTAATTTTGGTAGAATTTTTGGGTTCCAGAAGTTTGCGTTAGTTACAGATTACTACAGACTGTTCTGTTTTGACAGATTCTGTTTTGCGTGTGTTGTTTGCTTATTTTGATGAATCTATGGCTAGTAAAATAGTATATAATCCATAGAAGTTGGAATACAGTAGGTTTAACACCAATATAAATAAATAATGAGTTCATTACAGTACCTTAAAGTAGTCTTTTGTTTTCCTTCTCTACAGACTCACGAGATTTCTATTGAGTTTTGTGTTGTGAAGTTTTCAAGTTTTGGGTGAATTCTTTTGATGGATTATGGAACAAGGAGTGGCAAGAGCCTAAGCTTGGGGATGCCCATGGCAACCCCAATATAATCCAAGGACACCAAAAAGTCAAAGCTTGGGGATGCCCCGGAAGGCATCCCTCTTTAAATCCACTTCCATCGGTAATTTACTTGGAGCTATATTTTTATTCACCAACATGATATGTGTTTTGCTTGGAGCGTCTTGTATTATTTGCGTCTTTGCTTGTTAGTTTACCACAATCATCATTGTTGTACACACCTTTTGAGAGAGCCATACATGATTTGGAATTTGTTAGAATACTCTATGTGCTTCACTTATATCTTTTGAGCTTGATAGTTTTGCTCGTAGTGCTTCACTTATATCTTTTGAGCATGATAATTTTTGCTCTAGTGCTTCACTTAGATCTTTTAGAAACACGGTGGTGGATTTTTTTAAAGAAATTTGATCTCTCATGCTTCACTTAGATTATTTTGAGAGTCGTTAATAGCATGGTAATTTGCTTAATCAAGATATGTGAAACTTTCTTTTGAGTGAATTGAATACTAAGACAAATTTAATGCTTAATAATTGTTTTGAGATATGGAGGTAATAATATCAAAGTCGTGCTAGTTGATAATTGTGAATTTGAGAAATACTTGTGTTGAAGTTTGCAAGTCCGTAGCATGCGTATGGTTAAAGTTGTGTAACAAATTTGAAACATGAAGTGTACAGCTTGTGCATCCTTATGAGTGGCGGTCGGGACGATCGATTGTCTTTTCTACCAATCTATCCCCTAGGAGCATTCGCGTAGTACTTGATTTTGATGGCTTCTAAATTTTTGCAATAAGTATATGAGTTCTTTTGACTAATGTTGAGTCCATGGATTATCGCACTTTTACCTTTCGCATTTGCTAGCCTCTTGATCTTGTGCATTGCCCTTTCTCACCTTGAGAGTTGGTGCAAACTTGCTGGTGCATCAAACCCGTGATATGATCGCTCTTTCACATAAACCTCCTTATATCTTCCTTAAAACAGCCACCATACCTACCTATCATGGCATTTCCATAGCCATTCGAGATATATTGCCATGCAACTTCCATCATCATCATGACATACATTACTTTTTCATATTGCCATTGCATGATCATGTAGTTGACATCGTATTTGTGGCAAAGCCACCATGCATTATTTTCCATACATGTCACTCTTGATTCATTGCACCATCCGGTACACGCGGAGGCATTCATATAGAGTCATATTTTGTTCTAAGTTTGAGTTGTAATTGTTGAGTTGTAAGAGAAATAAAAGTGTGATGATCATCATTATTAGAGCATTGTCCCAAGTGAGGAAAGGATGATGGAGACTATGATTCCCCATAAGTCGGGATGAGACTCGGACAAAAAAAAAAAAGGACAAAAAAAGAAAGGCCCAAAAATGAGAGAAAAAGAGAAGGACAATGCTACTATCCTTTTACCACACTTGTGCTTCAAAGTAGCACCTTGTTCTTCATGTAGTGAGTCTCATATATTGTGCTTCAAAGTAGCACTAAGATCTTCATGATAAAGAGTCTCTCAATTTGTCACTTTCATATACTAGTGGGAATTTTTCATTATAGAACTTGGCTTGTATATTCCGATGATGGGCTTCCTCAAAGTGCCCTAGGTCTTCGTGAGCAAGCAAGTTGGATGCACACCCACTTAGTTTCTATTGTAGAGCTTTCATATACTTATAGCTCTAGTGCATCCGTTGCATGGCAATCCCTACTCCTCATGTTGACATCAATTGATGGGCATCTCCATAGGCCATTGATTATCCTCGTCTATATGAGACTTTCTCCTTTTTTTGTCTTCTCCACACAATCCCATCATCATATTCTATTCCACCCATAGTGCTATATCCATGGCTCGCGCTCATGTATTGCGTAAAGGTTGAAAGAGTTTGAGATTATTTGAGTATGAAACAATTGCTTGGCTTGTCATCGGGGGTATAGAAGTTGGGAACATCTTTGTGTGACGAAAATGAAGCATAGCCTAACTATATGATTTTTTAGGGATGAACTTTCTTTTGCCATGTTATTTTGAGAAGACATGATTGCTTTGATTAGTATGCTTGAACTATTATTATTTTTATGTCAATATGAACCTTTGTCTTAAATCTTTCGGATCTGAATATTCATATCACAGTAAGAAGATTTATATTGAAATTATGCCAAAGTATCCTCCGCATCAAAATTCTCTTTTATCATTTACCTACTAGGGGCGAGCAGGAATTAAGCTTGGGGATGCGATCGTCTCCAACGTATCTATAATTTTGATTGCTCCATGCTACTTTATCTACTGTTTTGGACTATATTGGGCTTTATTTTCCACTTTTATATTACTTTTGGGACTAACCTATTAACGGAGGCCCAGCCAAGAATTGCTGTTTTTGCCTATTTGGTGTTTGAAGAAAGCGGAATATCAAACAGTCAAGCGGAATGAAACCTTGAGGCGTGATTTTCTCACGAGCGTGATCCGGAGACTTGGACCCTACTCCAAGAAGTGCTAGGCGGTCACGAGGGTGGGCGCCCCCCTCCTGGCGCGCCCCTACCTCGTGGGCCCCGGCGCTCCACCGGCGTACTCCTTCCTCCTATATATACCTCGTATCCCCAAGCGATCGAACAGGGCCAAAACCTAATTCCACCGCCGCAACTTCATGTATCCACGAGATCCCATCTTGGGGCCTGTTAGGAGCTCATGGGGAGGTCATCCACCATGGCGGGCTTCTACATCAACACCATAGCCCCTCAGGTGAAGTGTGAGTAGTTTACTTCAGACCTTGGGTCCATAGCTAGTAGCTAGATGGCTTCTTCTCTCTTTTGGATCTCAATACAATGTTCTCCCCTCTCTCGTGGAGATCTATTGATGTAATCTTCTTTTTGCGGTGTGTTTGTTGAGACCGATGAATTGTGGGTTTATGATCCAGCTTATCTATGAATAATATTTGAATCTTCTCTGAATTCTTTTATGTATGATTGAGTTATCTTTGCAAGTCTCTTGAATTATCCGTTTGGTTTGGCCAACTAGATTGGTAGTTCTTGCAATGGGAGAAGTGCTTAGCTTTGGTTCAATCTTGCGGTGTCCTTACCCGATGTGAAAGGGTTGCAAGGCACGTATTGTATTGTTGCCATCGAGGATAACAATATGGGGTATTTATCATATTGCATGAATTTATTCCTCTACATCATGTCATCTTGCTTAGGCGTTACTCTCTTTTTAACTTAATACTCTAGATGCATCTTTGGATAGCGGTCGATGAGTGGAGTAATAGTAGTAGATGCGAGAATCGTTTGATCTACTTGTCTCGGACGTGATGCCTATATACATGATCATACCTAGATAACCTCATAACTATGCTCAATTCATCAATTGCTCAACGATAATTTGTCCACCCACGTAGAATACCTATGCTCTTGAGAGAAGCCACTAGTGAAACCTATGGTCCCGGGTCTATTCTCATCATATCAATCTCCATCACTTTATTTACTTGCTTTGTTTTTACTTTGCTTTTACTTTTCACTTTGCATCTTTATACCAAAAATACCAAAAATATTATCTCTATCAGATCTCACTCTAAGTAAGTGACCGTGAAGGATTGACAACCCCTAATCGCGTTGGTTGCGAGTAGCTATCATTTTGCAGTCGAGGGACTTTGCGTGGCCTCCTCTTGGATTGATACCTTGGTTCCCAAAAGCGGGGAAATACTTACGCTCTTGTGCTGCATCATCCTCTCGCCTTCGGAAAACCAGCATAAGCTCAAGGCGTAGCAGAGATTCCACTATAGGCTACATAAGGAGCAAAATGAGTGAATCTACACTCGAAAATGCATCTATATACATCGTATGTGGTCCATCTTGGAATCTCTACAAAGACATATATTTAGGAATAGGGGCGTTACATTACACAAAATCATAGGTGGCATGTAGGAATTCCGATTGCACTACATTAGGCTCCCTTAGAGTGCTGCTAGTCCACCATCTGAGTCATGGCTAGTTTATAGTACGCACACAATCGTTAATTGGTGGTTTAAATATGCATAAGGGATATGCAATGTAGTATCATGTAGAGATGTACGAAATTAGTCGTGTCAACTTGAGACAGGGTTACACAATGAAAAAGTACAAGATGTATGTGGCAATTTCATGGAACATCATAAAAAAGGAGAGGCAGCGGTGAGCCTATCGATTGTGCTATGGTACATCACTCCCCATTGGAATCATCGTGACATGTTATTTGTATGCAGTTCTATTAGCCAGGTTTCTTAGGGACAATTATTATGAGTTATCCTAAGAAAATAAGCACTGTGAATATAAGCTCCATGTAATAAGTCAACCAGTTCTTTTCATTGCGTTTTCAGCTTATCTTTGGTATGATCGTTGGAAAGTCTAGATTGCATTATATTTTTTCATTTGCTGCTCATATGGAAATTAATTTGACTTGCAAACATCAAAATTGAACCCGGTGCGATAATTAATATGATAGGAAAACAGACCATCACTATTTGCTCAAAATGCAAATACAAAGATACCATTACTTGGCACAATCTACTTTGGTCAATGTTTTCCATAGAGATCCCATTGCCTAATTTAAGCGAAGAGCATGACCCACATTTAAATGAAGAACAATTATTTATTGAAATTCGATGATCCAAGTGGCTGGTTATTATCGTATAGCAGCACCACTGAAAGCATCATATAGCAGCAATGACACTCATAGCAATTCATCATACGACATCGGTGATCGCAATTCATCATATACCAGCAACAGCTCATAGCAATTCATCATATAGCAGCAGCGGAGCAGCTCATAGCAATTCATCATATAGCAGCGCGAGGAGCAGCTCATAGCAATTCATCATATAGCGGCGGCGGGGCGACTTGTAGCAACTCATCATATAGCAGCGGCGAGGGCAGCTTGTAGCAACTCATCATATAGCAGCGACAACAGCTCATAGCAATTCATCATATAGCAGCAGCAACAGCTCATAGCAACTCATCATACTGACAGCGACAGCTCATAGCAATTCATCATATAGTAGCAGCTCATAGCAATGCATCATATAGCAGCGAGAAGCAGCTCATAGCAATTCATCGTATAGTGGATCAGAATGAAAATTTGGCAAAAATCAGAGAGATCCTCACCTCGTTGGATGAGCTCATCCTTCAACAGCACCTCAAGGTCATGGCACGGGAGGAGGGAGAATAAGGTGCCTTACGCCCGCGATGTGGCATCGGCCGTAGTTGTCAGCGCTTGCGGAGTAGTCGTTGGACGAACCATAGTGGAGCAATTCTGGAAACCATGAGAATGAGGCGCGCGGCGGAGGAGCAGCCGGGAGATTTGCCCCTACCGCTGGCCATGTAGCCTAGCTGGACATAGCATCATCGAGACCGGGCGGATGGGACCCGATGGTGACGGCTCATTGGAGGAACCCTAGTCTGCGAGCGGGGATCGAGTAGAGGAAAGGGAGAGGAGATGCAAGCGGCGGGGCAATGAATGCTTGCGTGTTTGTTTTACTTGAGGTCGAGGTGTGACAGGCGTCGTGATTGCATTTTGAGTGTAATATAGGCGACAGAGTCATTTGACTATTCCCTTCCCTTCAATTTTAGTGAGGTTCTACCGAAACACCCCCCCTCAAAAGCGAAATTAGTTAAGCCCAAGCCCATAACTCAAAAATGATTTCTTTACATCTTTTATGGCTTATTTTGACAATATGCCTGAAAAGGCGGAATCAAAGCGGCCCTTAACCTGCAATTCAATTGTCGTGCAATGATGAATCACTCATGCACTGCTATCTGTACATTTAGGCATCATCATACATGGCATAACCTAATACATGTGCATTCCATTGTAGAATCTGGAATATGCAATATTTATGTTAGTTCATCGTTGCACATGTTGTTTAAATGCCCTTAAATCTGGTCGATCAAGTGATGGTCTTTAAGCCTCCTTCTTTGCTTCTTTTCTTGATATGTAAGATTTGCTCACACATCATTCAATTGCTTGTTTCCATCAGCTAGCCATACTAGGACTGTTTGCTTTGATTACTTCTTTGTTCTTGACCTAACGCTCTATGAGCTTGTCAACGATTTAAACACTAAGGGCTCTTTGTAGTGGGGCCTTGTCTAACTCATAGGTGACATAAAGGTTTGGCTGTACACTACATTAGGCTCTCCAAAGTACTGGAGATCCAGTTCGAAGGTATGCCTAGTTTTTACATAGTGCGAGACATAGTAAATGCTCATTTCATTGTGTGCAAGTGCAAGAGATCGGCATGTTTCATTATGTGGTGTTGTTTTGTTATAATCTCATCCTTTTGTGTTCACAATTGGAAAGTATGCATATTTATCTTCAAGGAGGCGAGTAACTAGTTTGTGTCACCTTGTAGAGGGGTGCAATGAAGATAAGATTGAGGATTTCCAAGTACAAGATGTTAGGAAGGAGCCTTGCAAGAGAAGTAGGAGCTGCTGAGCCTCTTCAACCTGCTAAGGTAAGTCCTTGTATGCAACTCAACAGTTCAATTCCTTGTTTGTTTCAGGCATAGTTAATTTTCTCTTTTCAATTGCTTTATTTGTCCTCGGTTAATGAGATGCCCAAATAATCATGCACGATGTTAGGTAGTTGTATCACTATTAGTTGACATAATTAAAGGCCTTACCATTTAATTACTCTGCGAAGTGTGCGGAAGCTTGAAGTCTATTAACCAACTATTATTGCATGAGGCTCACAATCTAGTTTATACTACGCTAATGATTGCATAGTTTTTCCTGTTGTAGTATGTTTGTATGAAACCCTCTGCTGTTCATTATGCTCCCTAAGACTTTAATTGAGGCCTGAGAATGGCCAGCTGCTTGCTTACTTATCATAGCGTCTGTCTAAATTTGTAACTTGTTTGTGTTTCGATTGGGCTAACATCATGCTCCTCTGGTGAGCTAAGAGGATTTCTGTATGCAGGCTGCACAGACTATCTTTTTATAATTTTAAAATATCACTGCTTATGCTTCATGACGTGTAACATTTTTTCGAGTGGCGTGTAACATTATTGTTAGTCCTGTTTTGCCATGTAGTACAAAATAGTGTCTTGTTCGTTTCCTTTGTTGTAACTATATTTTGCCCTAGTCATGTGTACTTACGAAACATTACGGGATGAAGTGACATCAACACAAAGATCTGCGGCGATGCGGCATGGCCGTTACCGAATGATTATGGATTGGAATTGGAATGTCTTTGATGTTCTCGAGCATCAACTAGAGGTGGCAAGACAAGCGTGTACATGATTGTCAGCGTATAATCAACAAGTTGAGGCTGGACATGCGCGTATTAGATGCGGAGTCAAAAATGAAACAAGACAACGAGATAACCATGAAGGAATTGGAGATTTTGCGGACTGAAATTTGTGCTATCTGAATCCGACCAATCCTATTTTACGAAGAGATTATAGTTCAAATGGAGTTAAGTTATCTTGCGTCCATCATGTATGAGCTGTATTTGCCCGGTGTATGTAATTTCTGTTTGTGTATGCTTTATTATCACTGTGCGAACCATAATGCCCGATGGGTATAATCGGTGTAATTTCTTTATTGTACAGTGTAGGACTATTCTACCTTTCTATGCCTTGATCTCTTTGTTGTATAGTGTATGCTTTTTAGAGATGATAGTATTGAGTAGGATAATTCTTTGAATATGCTATATCGTTCAAATGGGGGCCAACTTGCCCGACCATGGCCCTTCACGGGCCGTCGGATCCATGGGCCTTCTACGTCTCGTAGGATGCATGGGCCTTCTACGTCTCGTAGGATCCATGGGCCTTCTACGTCTTGTAGGATCCATGGGCCTTGTATGTATCGTATGATCCATGGGCCTTCTACGTCTTGTAGGATCCATGGGCCTTCTACGTCTCGTAGGATCCATGGGCGCCGACTCATTTATGGTTCTTATGCGGGCCTTTAATGGGCGTAGATGGACCTTTAATAAATAAATCGTTTATGGCTGACCATAACGGGCGTTAATAGGCCGTGTTGGTGATGCTATGAAAATGGCCCACAGACTAACGGTCCACAAGCGGGCGGTAACGACAGGCTGAATTTGGCCTAAGCGAGAAAATAGCGATGTGGGCGTAAATGGCGAATCTGCGAATGAGCCCAAGAATAAATGGGCCCTCAGAAGGCCGAAAGTTTACTTGGGCTAGAAATGGCCCAACGGAATAACGGGCCGTTAATGGGTATAAAGTGATACACTGTTCATTACAGGCCAGTTTCAGCACGGGCCGTTAATGGTGTAAAGTAATACACTGTTCATTACGGGCCAGTTTCAACACGGCCCGCTAATGGGCCAAGAGTTACAAAGGGCCTCATATGGGCCGAAAGACGTCATGGGCTATACATGGGCCAGAAGTGAAAATGGGCTGGAATCATATTGGATGGCCCAGATAACACTACTGGGCCTAATCCGGATAGGGCGGAACGGGCCCTGGGTTAGCGGGTTGTAAATGGGCTATATGCGAACATGCTGTTAACAGGCTTTCCATGGGCCGGCCCACCAGCTTTTGACCAAGTCAAACGGGCCGGCCTTTTCACAGGAATGGGCCACTATTGGGCCGTGCCACGTGTCGACGTATCATAGGCGCCTTTTGTCCAGTGAGTGGATGACATCTTTCCCAACGATGAGCCGACATGTGTTTCCTCTAGCCAATGATGATTTTACACGTGGAAAATCTGTTGGGTAACGTAGTAATTTCAAAATTTTCCTCGATCACGCAAGACCATGGTGATGGCATAGCGAGAGGGAGAGTGTCGTCCACGTACCCTCGTGACCCGAAAGCGGGCGTTATATCAGCGGTTGATGTAGTAAATGCGTCTTCACGATCCGACCGATCCAAGCACCGTTACTCGGCACCTCCGAGTTCTAAGCACCGTTCAGCTCGATGGCGATCCCGGGCTCCGATCCGGCAAAGCTTGGGAGGAGTTCCGTCGGCCTGACGGCGTGGTGGCGATCTTGATGTTCTACCGTCGCGGGGCTTCGCTAAGCACGCAACAATATGACCGAGGTGGAATATGGTGGAGGGGCACCGCCTGCAGCTAAGGCGATCACGAAGATCAACTTGTGTGTCCTAGGGTGCCCCCTGCCCCGTATATAAAGGAGCAAGGGGAGGGCGGCCAGCCCTTGGGGCGCACCAAGGGAGGGAGTCCTCCTCCTAGTAGAGTAGGACTCCCTTTCCTAGTCCTACTAGGAAGAGGAAGGGGAAGGAAGAGAGAGAGGGAGAGGGAAGGGGGCTGCGCCCCCTCCTAGTCAGTCGGACTCCCCATGGAGGCGTGCCACCTCTGGTGCAGCCCTCTCTCTCCCTCTTGGCCCAATAAGGCCCATAACTTCCCGGGGTTCAGGTAACCCCTCCGGCACTCCGGTTTTCTCCGGAAACTTCGGAACCTTTCGGTGTCGAATATAACCATCCAATATATCAATCTTTATGTCTCGACCATTTGAGACTCCTCGTCATGTTCGTGATCACATCAGGGACTCGAACTCCTTGATACATCAAAATACATAAACTCATAATATAGCCGTCATTGAAACTTTAAGCGTGCGGACCCTACGGTTCGAGAATCATGTAGACATGACCTAGAACCATTCTCGGTCAATAACCAATAGCGGAACACTGGATGCCCATATTGGTTCCTACATATTCTCTGAAGATCTTTATCGGTCAAACCGCATAACAACATCGTTGTTCCCTTTGTCATCGGTATGTTACTTACGAGATTCGATCGTCGGTATCAATACCTAGTTTAATCTAGTTCTGGGAAAGTCTCTTTACTCGTTCCGTAATACATCATCTCACAACTAACTCATTAGTTGTAATGCTTACAAGGCTTATGTGATGTGTATTACCGAGAAGGCCTAGAATACCTCTCAGGCAATCGGAGTGACAAATCCTAATCTTGATTCATGCCAACTCAACATATACTTTCGGAGACACTTGTAAGTACCTTTATAATCACCCGATTCGTTGTGGCGTTTGGTAGCACACAAAGTGTTCCTCAGTAAGCAGGAGTTGCATAATCTCATAGTTGTAGGAACTTTGTATAAGTCATGAAGATAGCATAAGCAACATACTAAGCGATCAAGTGCTAAGCTAATGAAATGGGTCATGTCAATCACATCATTCTCCTAATGATGTGATCCCATTAATCAAATGACAACACATGTCTATGGTTAGGAAACATAACCATCTTGATTAATGAGCTAGTCTAGTAGAGGCATACTAGTGACTATCTGTTTGTCTATGTATTCACACATGTATTATGTTTCCGGTTAATACAATTCTAGCATGAATAATAAACATTTATCATGATATAAGAAATAAATAATAACTTTATTATTGCCTCTAGGGCATATTTCCTTGATCTCCCACTTGCACTAAGTCAATAATCTAGATCACATCACCATGTGATTAACATCGATAGTTCACATCATCATGTGATTAACACCCATAATTCACATCGCCATGTGACCAAGACCCAAAGGTTTACTAGATTCAGTAATCTAGTTCACATCGCTATGTGATTAACACCAAAGAGTACTAAGGTGTGATCATGTTTTGCTTTGTGAGAGAATCTTAGTCAGCAGATTGCATACATTCGAGATCCGTATGTATTTTACAAATCTCTATGTCAACAATGCTCTGCGGAGCTACTCTAGCTAATTGCTCCCACTATCAATATGTATCTAGATCGAGACTTAAAGTCATCCGGATCGGTGTCAAAACTTGCATCGGCGTAACCCTTTACGGAACCTTTTATCACTTCCATAATCGAAACATATCCTTATTCCATTAAGGATAATTTTGACCGCTGTCCGATGATCTATTCCTAGATCACTATTGTACTCCTTGCCAAACTCGGTCAGGGTATACAATAGATCTGGTACACAGCATGGCATACTTCATAGAACCTATGGCCAAGGCATAGGGAATGACTTTCATTCTCTTTCTATCTTCTGCAGTGGCGGGTTTTGAGTCTTACTCAATTTCACACCTTTGTAACACAGGCAAGAATTCTTTCTTTGGTGTTCCATTTTGAACTACTTCAAAATCTTGTCAAGGTATGTACTCATTGAAAAAACTTATCAAGCGTCTTGATCTATCTCTATAGATCTTAATGCTCAATATGTAAGCAGCTTCACGAGGTCTTTCTTTGAAAAACTCCTTTGAAACACTCCTTTATGCTTTGCAGAATAATTCTACATTATTTCCGATCTACAATATGTCATTCACATATACTTATCGAAATCTTGTAGTGCTCCCTCACTTTCTTGTAAATCAGGCTTCACATGAAGTGCATATAAAACTATATCTTTGATCACACTATCAAAGCGTTTATTCAACTCGAGATGCTTGCACCAGTCCATAGATGGATCATTGGAGCTTGCACATTTGTTAGCTCCTTTAGGATTGACAAAACCTTACGGTTGTATCATATACAACTCTTCTTTAATAAATCCATTAAAGAATGTATTTTGACATCCATTTGCAGATTTCATAAAATGTGGCGATTGCTAACATGATTGAGACAGACATAAGCATCGCTACGGTTGAGTAAATCTCATTGTAGTCAACACCTTGAACTTGTCGAAAACCTTTCTGCGACAAGTCGAGCTTTATAGATAGTAATACTACTATCGATGTCTGTCTTCCTCTTGAAGATCCATTTATATGATATGGCTTGCCGATCATTGGGCAACTCCATCAAATTCCACACTTTGTTCTCATATATGGATCCCATCTCAGATTTCATGGTCTCAAACCATTTTGCGGAATCTGGGCTCATCATCGCTTCCTCATAGTTCGTAGGTTCATCATGGTCTAGTAACATGACTTCTAGAATAGGATTACCGTACCACTCAGTGCGGATCTTACTCTGGAAGACCTCGAGGTTTAGTAACAACTTGATCTGAAGTTTCATGATCATCATCATTAACTTCCTCACTAATTGGTGTAGGAATCTTTGGGCTGATTCTGTGATGAACTACTTTCCAATAAGGGAGAAGGTACAATTACCTCATCAAGTTCTACTTTCCTCCCACTCACTTCTTTCGAGAGAAACCTCTTCTCTAGAAAGGATCCATCTTAACAACGAATGACTTGCCTTGGATCGGTGATAGAAGGTATACCCAATAGTTACCTTTGGGTATTCTATGAAAGCGCACCTTTCGATTTGGGTTCGAGCTTATCGGGTTGAAACCTTTTCATATAAACATCGCAACTCAAGCTTTAAGAAAGCGCGACTTAGGTTTCTTTGTTAAATCATAGTTCATACGGTGTCATCTCAGCGGTTTAGATGGTGCCCTATTAAGCGTGAATGCAGCTGTCTCTAATGCATAACCCAAAACAATAGTGGTAAATCGGTAAGATACATCATAGATCGCACCATATCCAATAAAGTGCGATTCGATGTTCGGACACACCATTATGTTGTGGTGTTCCATGTGGCGTGAGCTGTGAAACTATTCCACTTTGTTTTAATTGAAGACCAAACTCGTAACTCAAATATTCATCTCTCGATCAGATCGCGAAACTTTATTTTCTTGTTATGATGATTTTCCACTTCACTCTGAAATTCTTTGAACCTTTCAACTATTTCGGACTTATGTTTCATCAAGTAGATATACCCATATCTGCTCAAATCATCTGTGAAGGTCAGAAAATAATGATACCATACGAGCCTTAATACTCATTGGTCGCATACATCATTATGTATTATTTCCAATAAGTCAATAGCTTGTTCCATTGTTAGGAGAGCGGAGTTTGAGTCATCTTGCCCAAAAGGCATGGTTACATAAGCATCAAATGATTCATAATCAAGTGATTCCAAAGTCCATCGGCATGGATTTTTCTTCATCGCCTTACACCAATATGACCTAAGCGGCGGTGCCACAAATAAGTTGCACTATCATTATTAATTTTGCATCTTTTGGTTTCAATATTATGAATATGTGTATCACTATGATCGAGATCCAATGAACCATTTTCATTGGGTGTGTAACCATATAAGATTTTATTCATGTAAGCGAACAACAATTTATTCTCTTACTTAAATGAATAACCGTATTGCAATAAACATGATCAAATCATATTTATGCTCAACACCAAATAACACTTATTTAGGTTTCACACTAATCCGAAAGTATAGGGAGTGTGCGATGATGATCATATCAATCTTGGAACTACTTCCAACACTCATCGTCACTTCCCTTCAACTAGTTTCATTCATTACGCAACTCCGTTTCAAGTTACTACTCTTAGCAACTGAACCAGTATCAAATACTGAGGGTTTACTCGAACACTAGTAAAATACACATCAATAATCTGTATATCAAATATACCTTTGTTCACTTTGCCATCCTTCTTATCCGCCAAATACTTGGGGTAGTTCCGCTTCGGTGACCAGTTCCATTGCAGCAAAAGCACTTAGTCTCGGGCTTAGGTCCGGACTTGGGCTTCTTCACTCGAGTAACAACTTGCTTGCCGTTCTTCTTGAAGTTCCCTTCTTCCCTTTGCCCTTTTCCTTGAGACTAGTGGTCTTGTCAACCATCAACACTTGATGTTTTCTTGATTTCTACCTTCGCTGATTTTAGCATCGCGAAGAGCTTGGGAATTGTTTTCGTCATCCCTTGCATACTATAGTTCATCACGAAGTTCTAGTAACTTAGTGATGGTGACTAGAAAATTCATCAATCACTATCTTATCTGGAGATTAACTCCACTTGATTCAAGCGATTAAAGTACCGGACAATCGAGCACATGCTCACTAGTTGAGCGATTCTCCTCCATCTTTTAGCTATAGAACTTGTTGGAGACTTCATATCTCTCAACTCGGGTATTTGCTTGAAATATTAACTTCAACTCTGGAACATCTCATATGGTCCATGGCGTTCAAAACGTCTTTGAAGTCCCGATTCTAAGCCGTTTAAGCATGGTGCACTAAACTACCAAGTAGTCATCATATTGAGCTAATAGCGTTCATAACGTCGCATCTTGCTCTTGCAATAGGTCATCACCTAGCGGTGCATCAAGGACATAATTCTTACGTGCAGCAATGAGGATAAACCTCGGATCACGGATCCAATCCGCATCATTGCTACTAACATTTTCAATACAATTTTCTCTAGGAACACATATAAAAACATAGGGAAGCAATAAGCGAGCTATTGATCTATAACATAATTTGCAAAATACTACGGGACTAAGTTCATGATAAATTAAAGTTCAATTAATCATATTACTTAAGAACTCCCACTTAGGCAGACATCTCTCTAGTCATCTAAGTGATCCGTGATCCAAATCAACTAAACCATAACCGATCATCACGTGAGATGGAGTAGTTTTCAATGGTGAACATCTTATGTTGATCATATCTACTATATGATTCACGCTCGACCTTTCGGTCTCCGTGTTCGAGGCCATATCTGCATATGCTAGGCTCGTCAAGTATAACTGAGTATTCTGCGTGTGCAAAACTGGCTTACACCCGTTGTAGATGGGCGTAGAGCTTATCACCCGATCATCACGTGGTGTCTCGGCACGACGAACTTTGCAGCGGTGCATACTCGGGAGAACACTACTTGATAATTTTTAGTGAGAGATCATCTTATAATGCTACCGTCAATCAAAGCAAGATAAGATGCATAAAGGATAAACATCACATGCAATCAATATAAGTGATATGATATGGCCATCATCATCTTGTGCTTGTGATCTCCATCTCAAAGCACCGTCATGATCACCATAAATCCTTTGCGCGACACCTTGATCTCCATCGTAGCATCGTTGTCGTCTCGCCAACTATTGCTTCTCGACTATCGCTACCGCTTAGTGATAAAGTAAAGCAATTACATGGCGTTGCATTTCATACAATAAGCGACAACCATATGGCTCCTGCCGATTGCGATAACTTCGGTTACAAAACATGATCATCTCATACAATAAAATATAGCATCATGTCTTGACCATATCACATCACATCATGCCTGCAAAAACAAGTTAGGCGTCCTCTACTTTGTTGTTGCAAGTTTTACGTGGCTGCTACGGGCTGAGCAAGAACCGTTCTTACCTCGCATCAAAACCACAGCGATACTTCGTCAAATAGACTCCGTTTTAACCTTCTCAAGGACGGGCGTAGCTTTTCAGTTCAACTAAAGTGAGAGAGCAGACACCCGCCGGTCACCTTTAAGCAGCGAGTGCTCACGGCGGTGAAACCGGTCTCGCGTAAGCGTCTGGCGTAATGTTGGTCCGGCCACTTCATCTCACAATACCGCTGAACGAAGTATGACATCTTTGGTAGGTAGTATGACTTATATCGCCCACAACACTTGTGTTCTACTCGTGCATATGACATCAAGCGCATAAAACCAGGCTCGGATGCCCTTTGTTGGGTAGCGTAGTAATTTCAAAAATTTTCCTACGATCACGCCAAGACCATGGTGATGGCATAGCGAGAGGGAAGTGTCGTCACGTACCCTCGTGAACCAAAGCGAGGCGTTATATCAGCGGTTGATGTAGTAAATGCGTCTTCACGATCCGACCGATCCAAGCACCGTTACTCGGCACCTCCGAGTTCTAAGCACCGTTCAGCTCGATGGCGATCCCGGGCTCGGATCCGGCAAAGCTTCGGGGAGGAGTTCCGTCGGCCTGACGGCGTGGTGGCGATCTTGATGTTCTACCGTCGCGGGGCTTCGCCTAAGCACCGCAACAATATGACCGAGGTGGAATATGGTGGAGGGGCACCGCCTGCGGCTGAGAGCGATCACGAAGATCAACTTGTGTGTCCTAGGGTGCCCCCCTTGCGTATATAAAGGAGCAAGGGGAGGGCGGCCAGCCCTTGGGGCGCACCAAGGGAGGGAGTCCTCCTCCTAGTAGGAGTAGGACTCCCTTTCCTAGTCCTACTAGGAAGAGGAAGGGGAAGGAAAGAGAGGGAGAGGGAGAGGAAAGGGGCTGCGCCCCCTCCTAGTCAGTCGGACTCCCCATGGAGGCGTGCCACCTCTGGTGCAGCCCTCTCTCTCCCCTCTTGGCCCAATAAGGCCCATAACTTCCCGGGGTTCAGGTAACCCCTCGGCACTCCGGTTTTCTCGGAAACTTCGGAACCTTTCCGGTGTCGAATATAACCATCAATATATCAATCTTTATGTCTCGACCATTTGAGACTCCTCGTCATGTCCGTGATCACATCCGGGACTCGAACTCCTTGGTACATCAAAATACATAAACTCGTAATATAACCGTCATTGAAACTTTAAGCGTGCGGACCCTACGGTTCGAGAATCATGTAGACATGACCTAGAACCATTCTCGGTCAATAACCAATAGCGGAACCTGGATGCCCATATTGGTTCCTACATATTCTCTGAAGATCTTTATCGGTCAAACCGCATAACAACATCGTTGTTCCCTTTGTCATCGGTATGTTACTTACAGAGATTCGATCGTCGGTATCCAATACCTAGTTTAATCTCGTTCGGAAAGTCTCTTTACTCGTTCCGTAATACATCATCTCACAACTAACTCATTAGTTGTAATGCTTGCAAGGCTTATGTGATGTGTATTACCGAGAAGGCCTAGAATACCTCTCCGACAATCGGAGTGACAAATCTAATCTTGATTCATGCCAACTCAACATATACTTTCGGAGACACTTGTAAGTACCTTTATAATCACCCGATTCGTTGTGGCGTTTGGTAGCACACAAAGTGTTCCTCACAGTAAGCAGGAGTTGCATAATCTCATAGTTGTAGGAACTTTGTATAAGTCATGAAGATAGCATAAGCAACATACTAAGCGATCAAGTGCTAAGCTAATGAAATGGGTCATGTCAATCACATCATTCTCCTAATGATGTGATCCCATTAATCAAATGACAACACATGTCTATGGTTAGGAAACATAACCATCTTGATTAATGAGCTAGTCTAGTAGAGGCATACTAGTGACTATCATTTGTCTATGTATTCACACATGTATTATGTTTCCGGTTAATACAATTCTAGCATGAATAATAAACATTTATCATGATATAAGGAAATAAATAATAACTTTATTATTGCCTCTAGGGCATATTTCCTTCAAAATCCCCATTGTTCGGGGCTGTTAACGGGTTATCGGATCCAAAACCCGACCCGATAGATTAACGATGTTCCGTTACAGTGGATGCCACGTGTCGGTCACCCTTGACGAAAGCACTTCTCTGATGCGTGATTTATCGTCATGGAAGTGGACACTTCCGTGATGATAATTTTGGTAATGTCATGGAACACTCCTATGACATCACAGGTATGACTATCTAGATTTTGTCATAAATTTGTCATGGATGTACATGCATGACAAAAAACGCGACCTACTGTGGCAAACACGTATCATCACGAAGTGTATTTTTTTATAGTAGCGGTCGTTTGCCCGGACGTGCGGGCAATTTTGCCACACACCGGACATGCGAGCTATGGCTGCACGCGCCCGGACACGGTCGTGCGGGCGGGTTCGTCTTCGTCCCACACAGGGCGTGCGGCACAACCACCCGATACACCACACGTGTGGCAGTTATCAGCGTCCAAGACGATGCGTTTGGTGGAAGAGTGGTGAAATGATTTCCCGCTGCGAAATTATATATCTATAATTCCAGGGATACAACAAAGTGGAGTAAGTTTTTAGCTCAATCGAAGAGCTTGAGACCAAGAGGCACGTCTTCGCAGTGGCGCAGGAATGACACACGCTTCACGGGGTCGTCCAGATGCCGCGGCCCTGGCGCTGCGTGAGCAATGGCGGTTGCGGATGCATGCAGGGCTCCACAGACGGCGGCCTCACGCACGCCATGTTGGCTCTCATCTTGCCCGATTCACGGCAGCAGCATCCACGGCGAATCCAGCCGGCGCTGCGCGGCGTACCCGAGCGTGGACCACCCGTCGTCACCATCCTGTCGCGAAGCTCGGCGGTAGATCTCGCCGAAGCGCGCTTGTTGTGTGCCGCGTCATTCTGCTCCCGTCGTGGCTCGGTGGTGTCTGAAACACCACCACGTCGCTGGTCGCCGTCGCGTTCGTGTAGTACATGGCGTGCAGCTTGTCATGGTATTCAGGCTTCAGGGAAAGCATCAGGACTGCGACGGCCATCTTCTTCTTCTTCTTCGCCTTCGTCATCGGTTGTTCGCTGGTGGGTAGTACCTGCGGAAAAAGATGATGCTCCCGCATGCACCGGAGGATCTGTTCGAACATGATCTTGGGCGGCACCGGGAAGATCTGCTTGTTGCGCACATGCATGCCGAGACGCTCGTCGGCACCGGCGAGGTACCCCTCAAAGAACCTGTCCACCATCCCCCACACCCGGTTTCCCGGGCGGAGCAGGTACCTGCCAAGATGGTGGAACACCGCCCCTTTCATCGGGAACATCCGTTCAAGCTCGCGGCGGTACATGGGCATCATGAACAGCGCCACGCAAAGTAGTTGTCGGACTTGACCACCATCGGTCGAACTTGTTGAGCAAGCGGTGGTCCTCTTTGCTAGCGATGTGGTTACGGGCGGGGCTTTACGCTCTCGGTGAGAAGAAACACGGTCTCCAGGTGGAGCTAGACGTAAGCCGGCAGCACCAGCACGCAAGCGTCGTCGCCGTAGCCGTAGCGAATGATGTTGTTATGGAGCATGTTGACGTAGCTCTCCTTGGAGCGGGAGGAGAAGGCGGCGGCGTCGAGCTTGTGGAGGAAATCGGCCGGCGGGAGCAGCCACGTGGTCTCGGGGAAGGGCTCGCAGAAGAGGCCCTCCATCTTCGGGGACTCATGGACGAGGAGGACGCGGTCGGTGAGGCGGCGTATAAGAAGGTGGAGGCAGTGAGCATCCGGTTGCGAGGCCCTCGGTTGGGACCCACACCATGTGCCCATGTCGATGGCGATGCGCGGCGGTGGCGTGGTCTGCGTTGCGGGTGGCAGACCGGAGCCGCGAAACGGCCTCGCGGTAGAGCGTCGTGCGCGGGCCGCACCGACGGTGGTTGGCCTCGTACCGCCTCAGCCTCTCCACCAGGTAGGGGGCACAGAGAACTGCGTGGGCTTCCAGCGCCTCGGGCCTCGTCTTGGTGAGAACGCCGCCCGGATTGTTGTCTTCAAGTCCGGGAGGAGCTGGTCGAGGCGCCACCAGCGTTGCCGCGGCCGTCATCTCTGCGTCGCCCTTTGCTGCCACCAGATCGGAGGGTGGCGGCACGAAGTGGGAGCCAGCCAGCGGCAGGTGCGTCAGCGCGACCATCAAGAAGATGATGATGATGGCGGCGGCGGCTGCATCCGGCGTTTCTCTCTCGCCTCCATGGCCGACCTCGCAGATCTCCTTCCATCTACTCAATCACAACTATCACATCTATATAACTCTAGTTAAGTTTGCTGCCGAATGGGCGAGAGACATCATCCTCTTTTGCATACATATAGAGCAAAGTTACTTCTCAAATAAGATTGAGAAGAAGTAATTATTTGCTTCCTATTACGGCTAGGAACATCCTTTGCTTTCCTCTCTTTTCTATCTTTGGATTTGGAATAGTCGACCCCTCAGGTTATTACAAGATCGAGCTAATTACTACTCGACAATATACCCACCCAATGTAAGCTGGAGCATTGACCGGGAGCATGTGGGTCCGGTGCCTTGTGAATCATGTCTGCCGATTTACACAAGATTCGTGAAATGGGTTATGTGTACATACAGTTTGATTTTCGTTTCTGTGTGTAATGCATTCTTATATCATGACAATATATCTAGGACGCCGATAACCGCCACACGTGTGGTGTATCGGATGGTTGTGTCGCCGCATGTGTGTACGAAGCGAGCTCCCTTACGCCGCGACGGCGTGCAGGCGTGCGCAGCCACCCAACCCGCATGCCGATGTGGCAAAATCACCCTGCGTCGAGGCAAGCGACCGCGCTGCCCATACGACCCAACGCCCGATCGTCCGTCCTCCTTCGATCCCGGTTCCACCCGTCGCCGTCGTCTCCTACCTCTTGATCCCCTACCTCCATTCCCTTCCTTCTCTGGTTGCCATGGCACAGCCAGCGGCGGAACCAGCGTCTGAGCATTGGGTTCAAGTGAACCCAATGGATTTTATCGCGTCGTGCTAAATGCGTACATACATGCCTCAGGTGAACCCAATAAAAATCCTTGTTGACCCCATTAAATAGCGTGAGTGCGTGACAAAGGCCCAAAAGCCCACCGCGCATGAGTGTACACCCATGCACCGGCCTAAATCGTGATTAGTTTGTAACAGCGCACGCACACCTCATCTCTTGCTGTTCGTTTCCAATTCTCATCTCTCCTCGTCTCTTCGTGTTGCTCGGCGCCTCTGCCGCCCACGATAGCGCCTGGCGGCAAGCAGATTGCCGCACGTAGACAACACCAACAATTGTAGCTAGAAATTTGAGGTATTTAAATTACATTGTTGTATCTTCTTTCTCTTGTGTTTGATTTATCTAGCCTAATATCCTAGTATGATAGTGATTTTTTTGCCCTAGTTTTCCTATTTGTTTTTCTCCATGAACTTTGAATGATCTAGGCTATGGATCGGTATTATTTGAAGAGACTTGGTCATCGAGATCAGATAATGATACGAGCACGTCAAGGTCATCTATTAGATGTAGACAAAGTGCATGAAATGTCGCTTCTAACTATTCTCAGGAAGCCTACTATTCATACAAAATTAATTTAGATGAGTTGCCTTATGATTGGTGACCAAAGAAATTCAGAGTACACAAAAAATCCAAAGAAGCAAGATGATATTAGGCGCATATATTTAACAAGGGGCCCGTCAGGCCATCGGCTAATTTTGATTACCCGTAGAGGGAGATTGGAGATACTCAACGAATATTTAATCCAGATTGATTTGATAAATATGATCGTTGGCTTGAGTATAGTGACAAAGTGCATAAGGCCTTATGTTTGTGCTGCTACCTTTTCAAAGATAACAGTAGGCTCTCCAAGAGTACCTGGAGATCCAGTTCGAAGGTATGCCTAGTTTTTACATAGTGCAGACATAGTAAATGCTTATTTCATTGTGTGCAAGTGCAAGAGATGCGGCATGTTTCATTATGTGTAGTTGTTTTGTTATAATCTCATCCTTTTGTGTTCAGAAACTGGAGAGTATGCATATTTATCTTCCAAGGAGACGAGTAACTAGTTTGTGTCACCTTGCAGAGGGGGTGCAATGAAGATAAGATTGAGGATTTTCAAGTACAAGATGTTAGGAAGGAGCCTTGCAAGAGAAGTAGGAGTTCTGTTGAGCCTCTTCAACCTGCTAAGGTAAGTCCTTGTATGCAAATCAACAGTTCAATTCCTTGTTTGTTTGAGGCATAGTTAATTTTCTCTTTTCAACTGCTTTATTAAGTCATCGAGTTAATGAGATGCCCAAATAATCATGCACGATGTTAGGTACTTGTATCACTATTAGTTGACATAATTAAAGGCCTTACCATTTAATTACTCTTGCGAAGTGTGCTGAAGCTTTGAAGTCTATTAACCAACTATTATTGCATGAGGCTCACAATCTAGTTTATACTCGCTAATGATTGCATAGTTTTGCACGATGTACTATGTTTGTATGAAACCCTCATTGTTCATTATGCTCCTTAAGACTTTAATTGAGGCACAAAATGGCCAACTGCTTGCTTACTAATATGCAGCGTCTGTCTAAATTTGTAACTTATGCATGTTTTCGATTAGGCCCCAACATCATGCTCCTCTGGTGAGCTAAGAGGATTCGTATCACAGGCTGCACAGACTATCTTTTTATAATTTTAAAATATCACCTGCTTATGCTTCATGGCGTGTCACATTTTTTTAAATGGCGTGTAACATTATTGTTAGTCCTGTTTTGCCATGTAGTACAAAATAGTGTCTTGTTAAGCTTCACTTTTGTAACTATATTTTTGCCCTAGTCATGTGTACTTACGAAACATTTGGGGATGAAGTGACATCAACACAAAGATCTGCGAGCAGTGCGGCATGGGCGTTACCGAATGATTATGGATTGGAATTGGAATGTGTTGATGTTCTCGAGCATCAACTAGAGGCGGCAAGACAACGTTTACATGATTTTCAACGTATAATCAACAAGTTGAGACTGGACATGCACGTATTAGATGCAGGAGTAAAAAAAATGAAACAAGACACTGAGATAACCATGAAGGAATTGGAGATTTTGCAGACTGAAATTTGTGCTACAGAATCTGGCCAATCCTATTTTACGAAGAGATTATAGTTCAAATGGAGTTAAGTTGATCGCGTCCATGATGTATGAGCTGTATTTGCCCGTGTATGTAATTTCTTTGTTTGTGTATGCTTTATTATCACTGTGTAGAACCATAATGCCCGTGGGTATAATGGTATAATTTCTTTATTGTATAGTGTGGGATTATTCTACCTTTCTATGCCTTGATCTCTTTGTTTTTATAGTGTATGCTTTTTAGAGGTTATAGTATTGAGTAGGATAATTCTTTGAATATGCTATATCATTCAAGCGAGGGCCAACTTCGCCCGACCATGGCCCTTCACGGGCCGTCGGATCCATGGGCCTTTCGTCTCGTAGGATCCATGGGCCTTCTCGTCTCGTAGGATCCATGGGCCATCTCGTATCGTAGGATCCATGGGCCTTATGCGTATCATAGGATCGAGGGCCTTCGTCTCGTAGGATCCATGGGCCTTCTCGTCTCGTAGGATCCATGGGCGCCACTCATTTATGGTTCTTATGCGGGCCTTTAATGGGTCATAGGCGAGCCTTTAATGGAAATAAATGCGTTTATGGGCTGACCATAACGGGCGTTAATAGGTCGTGTTGGTGATGCTATGAAAATGGCCCAGCAGACTAACGGTCCACAAGCGGGCGGTATGTAACGACAGGCTGAATTTGGCCTAAGCGAAAATAGCGATGTGGGCGTAAGTAACTTAATCTGCGAATGAGCCCAGAATAAATGGTCCCTTAGAAGGCTGAAAGTTAACTTGGGGGCTGAAGCATTAGCGGAATAACGGAGCGTTAATGGGTATAAAGTGATACTGCTTTGTTCATTACGGCGATTTCACCACGGATTCGTTAATGGGTGTAAAGTAATACTTTGTTCATTACGGGCGATTTACGCGGGCGCTAATGGGCCAAAAGTTACAAAGGGCCTCATATGGGCGAAAGGCGTCATGGGCTATACATGGGCTATACATGTGCGAAGTGAAAGCAGGGTGGAATTATATTGGATGGCGGATAGCGCTCTTGGGCCTAATTCGGATAGGCGGAGCAGGCCTTGGGTTAGCGTGATGTAGATGGGCTATATCACGAACATGCGTTAACAGACCTTTCCATGGGCGACTGCCGACTTTTGACCAAGTCAAGCGGGCGGCCTTTTCACGAGGAATGGGCCCTTTGTTGGGCCGTGCCACGTGTCGGCGTATCATGGCGTATACATCCGATGAGTGGATGACATACTGTCCCAGCGATGAGCCGACCGTGTTTCCTCTAGCCAATGATGATTTTACGTGGAAAATCCCCATTGGTCGAGGCTATTAATGGGTTATCGGATCAAAACCCGACCCGATAAGCGCGACATTCCGTTCACGGTGGATGCCGCGTGTCTGTCACCATTGGCGAAAGCACTTACGTGGCGCGATTTATCGTCATGGAAGTGGACACTTCGTGATGATAATTTTGGTAATGTCATGGAACACTCCTCGACGGCCAGGTATGACTATCTTGATTTTGTCATAAATTTGTCATGGATGTACATGCATGACAAACGCGACCTCTTGTGACAAACACGTATCATGGCGGAAGTGTATTTTTTATAGTGGCGATCGTTTGCGGACGTGTGGCGATTTTGCCACACGGACATGCGGGTTGTGGCTGCGGCAGCGTCCGGACGATCGTCTTGGCGGGTTAAATCTTCGTGCCACACAGGGCGTGCGGCACAACCACCCGATACACCACACGTGTGGCAGTTATCGGCGTGCAAAAAATAACGACTATGCGTTTGGTGGAAGAGTGGTGAAATGATTTCCCGCTGCGAAATTATATATCTATAATTCCAGGGATACAACAAAGTGGAGTAAGTTTTTAGCTCAATCGAAGAGCTTGAGACCAAGAGCGCGTCTTCGCGATGGCGCGAGGCGACTGCGCTTCACGGGGTCGTCCGGATCGCTGACCCTGGCTGCGTGAGCAATGGCGGTTGCGGATGCATGCGGGGCTCCACGAGCGGCGACCTCACGCCGCCACATCGGCTCTCATCTTGCTCGGTTCGCAGCAGCAGCATCCACGGCGAATCCCAGCTAAGCGCTGCGGCGTACCGAGCGTGGACCACCCGTCGTCACCATCCTGTCGCGAAGCTCGGCGGTAGATCTCGCCGAAGCGCGCTCGTTGTGTGCTCATGCGTCATTCTTTGCTCCCGTCGTGGCTCGGCTGGTGCACCAACACCACCACATCGTCGGCCGCCGCTGCGTTCGTGTAGTACAAGGCGTGCAGCTTGTCATGGTACTCAGGCTTCAGGGAAAGCATCAGGACTGCGACGGCCTTCTTCTTCTTCTTCTTCGCCTCCGCCGTCGGTTGTTCGCTGGTGGGTAGTACGTGCGGCAAAAGATGATGCTCCCGCGCGCACCGGAGGATCTGTTCGAACATGATCTCGGGCGGCACCGGGAAGATCTGCTTGTTGCGCACATGCATGCCGAGACGCTCGTTGGCACCGGCGAGGTACCCCTCAAAGAACCTGTCCACCATCCCCCACACCCGGTTTCCCGGGTGGAGGAGGTACCTGCCAAGATGGTGGAACACCGCCCCTTTCGCCGGGAACATCCGTTCAATCTCGCGACGGTACATGGGCATCATGAACAACGCCACCGCAAAGTAGTTGTCGGACTTGACCACCATCCAGTTGAACTTGTTGAGAAAACGGTGGTCCTCTTCGCAGAACGTGTGGTTACGGGCGAACTTCGCTCTCGGTGAGAAAAACACGGTCTCAGTGGAGGTAGGCGTAAGCGGCAGCACTGCTGGCGCGGCGTCGTCGTCGTAAGCCGTAGCGGATGATGTTGTTATGGAGGATGTTGGCGTGGCTCTCCTTGGAGGCGGGAGGAGAAAGCGGCGTCGAGCTTGTGGAAATCGGCGGCGGGAGCAACCCGTGGTCGGGAAGGGCTCGCGAAGAGGCCCTCCATCTCCGGGGGCTCATGGGCCGAGGAGGGCAGCGGTCGGTGAGGCAGCGTATAGGAAGGTGGAGGCGAGGCTGAGCATCCGGTTGCGAGGCCCTCGGTTGGGACCCACACCACGTGCCCATGTCACGATGGCGATCGCCCGGGCGGCGTGGTCTGCGTTGCGAGGCGGCGGGCCGGAGCAGCGAAAGCGGCCTCATGATGAAACACCGTCTTGTGGCCGCACCGGCGGTGGTTGGCCTCGTGCCGCCTCGGCCTCTCCACGGTGGCGGGCACGGGAGGTGCGTGGGCTTCCGGCGCTGCGGCCTCGTGCCCGGTGAGGCCTGTGTTGGATTGTTGTCTTCAAGTCCGGGGAGGGCTGGTCGGGCGCCACCGCGTTGCCGTAAGCCCGTCATCTGCTGCGTCGCCCTTTGCTGCCACCGGATCGGAGGTCGGCGGCACGAAGTGGGAGGCCAGCCGCGACGCAGTGCGTCAACACGACCGGCAAGAAGATGATAGCGATGGCGGCGGCTGGCTGTATCGGCGTTTCTCTCTCGCCTCCGCCCGGTCGACCTCATGAGATCTCCTTCCATCTACTCAATCACAACTATCACATCTATATAACTCTAGTTAAGTTTGCTGCCGAATAGAGGCGAGAGACATCATCCTCTTTTGCATACATATAGAGCAAAGTTACTTCTCTGATAAGATTCGGAAGGGGGAAGTAATTATTTGCTTCCTATTCTGGCTAGCAACATAACTGCTTTCCTCTCTTTTCTATCTTTGGATTTGGAATAGTCTGACCCCTCCAAGTTATTACGCAAGATCGAGCTAATTACTACTCCAGCAATATACCCACCATGTGCGCAAGCTGGAGCATTAACCGGGAGCATGCGGGTCCAGGTGCACGCGAATCATGTGCTGCCGATTTACACCAAGATTCATGAAATGGGTTATGTGTACATACAGTTTGATTTTCGTTTCTGTGTGTAATGCGTTCTTATATCATGAAAATATATCTAGGACGCCGATAACTGCCACACGTGTGGTGTATCGGATGGTTGTGCCGCCGCATACTGTGTGTACGAAGATGGCTCCGCATGCGACCGCGTCCGGGCGCGCGCAGCCACAACCCGCATGTCCGATCTGTGGCAAAATCACCCACACGTCCAGGCAAACAACCGCGCTGCCCGCACGACCCAGCACGCCAGTCGTCCCGGCCTCCTTTCGATCCCCAGTTCCAGCCGCCGCCGTCGTCTCCTACCTCTCGATCCCCTACCTCCATTCCCTTCCTTCTCTGGTTGCCATGGCACAGCCAGCGGCGAAGCCAGCGTACAGGCATTGGGTTCAAGTGAACCCAATGGATTTTGTCACGTACGTGCTAGTACGTACATACATGCCTCAGGTGAACCCAATAAAAAATCCTTGTTGACCCCATTAAATAACGTGAGTACGTGACAAAGGGCCCAAAAGCCCACCGCGCATGAGTGTACACCCATGCACCCGCCTAAATCATGATTAGTTTATACCAGCGCACGCACGCCTCGTCTCTCGCCGTTCGTTTCCAATTCTCATCTATCCTCGTCTCTTCGTGTTGCTCAGCGCCTCTGCCGCCCACGATAGCGCCTGGCGGCAAGCAGATCGCCGCACGTAGACAACGCCAACAATTGTAGCTAGAAATTTGAGGTAATTAAATTACATTGCCGTATCTTCTTCTCTTGTGTTTGATTTATCTAGCCTAATATACTAGTATGATAGTGATTTTTTTGCCCTAGTTTTCCAATTTGTTTTTCTCCATGAACTTTGAATGATCTAGGCTATGGATCGGTATTATTTGAAGAGACTTGGTCATCAGATCGAGATAATGATACAGGCACATCAAGGTCATCTATTAGGCGTGAACAAAGTGCATGAAATGTAGCTACAACTATTCTCGTGAAGCCTACTATTCATACAAAATTAATGTAGATGAGTTGCCTTATGATTAATTTGACGAAGAGAATTTCAGAGTACACAAAAATCGAAAGAAGCAAGATGATATTAAGGCATATATTTAACAAGGGCCCTTCAGGCCATCGGCTAATTTGATTACCCGTGGGGGAGATTGGAGATACTCACGAATATTTAATCCAGATTGATTTGATAAATATGATCGTTGGCTTGAGTATAGTGACAAAGTGCATAAGGCCTTACATTTGTCTGCTACCTTTTGAGAGATAACGATAGGCTCTCTAAGAGTACTGGAGATCTAGTTCGAGGTATGCCTAGTTTTTACATAGTGCAGACATAGTAAATGCTCATTTCATTGTGTGCAAGTGCAAGAGATCGGCATGTTTCATTATGTGGTGTTGTTTTGTTATAATCTCATCCTTTTGTGTTCACAATTGGAAAGTATGCATTTTATCTTCAAGGAGGCGAGTAACTAGTTTGTGTCACCTTGCGGAGGAGGGTGCAATGAAGATAAGATTGAGGATTTTCAAGTACAAGATGTTAGGAAGGAGACTTGCAAGAGAAGTAGGAGCTGCTTGAGCCTCTTCAACCTGCTAAGGTAAGTCCTTGTATGCAACTCAACAGTTCAATTCCTTGTTTGTTTCAGGCATAGTTAATTTTGTCTTTTTAATTGCTTTATTTGTCCTCAGTTAATGAGATGCCCAAATAATCATGCCTGATGTTCGGTCCTTGTATCACTATTAGTTGACATAATTAAAGGCCTTACCATTTAATTACTCTGCCAAAGTGTGCCTGAAGCTTTGAAGTCTCTTAACCAACTATTATTGCATGAGGCTCACAATCTAGTTTATACTACGATAATGATTGCATGGTTTTGCCTGCTGTAGTATGTTTGTATGAAACTCTATGTTGTTCATTATGCTCCTTAAGACTTTAATTGAGGCACAGAATGGCCAACTGCTTGCATACTTATATACAGCGTGCTGTTTAAATTGTAACTTATCATGTTTTTGATTGGGCCCCAACATCATGCTCTGTGGTGAGCTAAGAGGAATTTCGTATGATGGTTGCACAGACTATCCTTTTATAATTTTAAAATATCACCTGCTTATGCTTCATGACGTGTAACATTTTTTTGAAAGTGGCGTGTAACATTATTATTAGTCCTGTTTTGCCATGTAGTACAAAATAGTGTCTTGTTAAGCTTCTGTTGTAACTATATTTTGCCTTAGTCATGTGTACTTACGAAACATTTCAGGATGAAGTGACATCAACACAAAGATCTGCGGCGGTGCGGCATGGCGTTACCGAATAATTATTGATTTGAATTGGAATGTCTGATGTTCTCGAGCATCAACTAGAGGTGGCAAGACAACGTGTACATGATTGTCAGCGTATAATCAACAAGTTGAGGCTGGACATGCGGGTATTAGATCAGGAGTCAAAAATGAAACAAGACAGAGGTAACCATGAAGGAATTGGAGATTTTGCGGACTGAAATTTGTGCTATCTGAATCCGGCCAATCCTATTTTGAAGAGATTATAGTTCTAATGGAGTTAAGTTGATCTTGCGTCCATGATGTATGAGCTGTATTTGCCCGTGTATGTAATTTGCTGTTTGTGTATGCTTTATTATCACTGTGCGAACCATAATGCCCGATGGGTATAATCGGCTGTAATTTCTTTATTGTATAGTGTAGGATTATTCTACCTTTCTATGCCTTGATCTCTTTGTTGTATAGTGTATGCTTTTTAGAGGTGATAGTATTGAGTAGGATAATTCTTTGAATATTCTATATCGTTCAAGCAGGGGCCAGCGCTGACCATGGCCCTTCACGGGCCGTCGGATCCATGGGCCTTCTCGTCTCGTAGGATCCATGGGCCTTCTCGTCTCGTGGGATCCATGGGCCTTCTACATCTCGTAGGATCCATGGGCCTTCTCGTCTCATAGGATCCATGGGCGCCGACTCATTTATGGTTCTTATGCGGGCCTTTAATGGGTGCGTAGATGGGCCTTTAATGGAAATAAATGCGTTTTAAGGCTGACCATAGCGGCGTTAATAGGCGTGTTGGTGATGTTATGAAAATGGCCCATGAGACTAACGGTCCTAAGCGGGCCATTTATGGCAGGCTGAATTTGGCCTAAGCGAAAATAGCGATAACACGCCGTAAGTAACGAATACTACTGAATGAGCCCAGAATAAATGGGCCCTCGAAGGCCGAAAGTTAACTTGGGCTGAAGCGGCCAAGCGGATTAACGGGCGTTAATGGGTATAAAGTGATACCTTTGTTCATTCTGAGCAGTTTCACCACGGGCGTTAATGGGTGAAAAAGTAATACCTTTGTTCATTACGGGCGGTTTAATACGGGCCACTAATGGGCCAAAGTTACAAAGGGCCTCATATGGGCGAAAGGCGTCATGGGCTATTCATGGGGCGAAGTGAAAATGGGTGGAATCATATTGGATGGCCGGATAACGCTCTGAGTCCTAATTTGGATAAGGCGGAGCAGGCCTTGGGTTAGCGGGTTGTAAATGGGCTATATCGAACATGCCATTGCGGGCTTTCCATGGGCGGCCCTTGACTTTGACCAAGTCAAGCGGGCGGCCTTTTCACGAGAATGGGCCCTTTGTTGGGCCGTGCCACTGTCGATGTATCATAAGCGCGTATACATCCGGTGAGTGGATGACATACATCCCAGCGATGAGCCGTCGCGTGTTTCCTCTAGCCAATGATGATTTTACGTGGAAAATCCCCATTGGTCGGGGCTGTTAATGGGTTATCGGATCCAAAACCCGACCCGATAGCTTAACGGCGTTCCGTTACGGTGGATGTCACGTGTCGGTCACCCTTGACAAAAGCACTTCTGTGACGCGCGATTTATCGTCATGGAAGTGGACACTTCCGTGATGATAATTTTGGTAATGTCATGGAACACTCCTACGACATCACATGTATGACTATCTTGATTTTGTCATAAATTTGTCATGGATGTACATGCATGACAAAAAACGCGACCTACTGTGACAAACACGTATCATCACGGAAGTGTATTTTTTTTATAGTGGCGGTCGTTTGCCCGGACGTGTGGGCGATTTTGCCACACACCGGACATGCGGGTTGTGGCTGCGCGCGCCCGGACACGGTCATGCGGGCGAGTTCGTCTTCGTGCCACACAGGGCGTGCGGCACAACCACCCGATACACCACACGTGTGGCAGTTATCGGCGTCCAAAAATAGCGACGATGCGTTTGGTGGAAGAGTGGTGAAATGATTTCCCGCTGCAAAAATATATATCCATAATTCCAGGGATACAACAAAGTGGAGTAAGTTTTTAGCTCAATCGAAGAGCTTGAGACCAAGAAACGCGTCTTCGCGATGGCGCGAGGCAGCTGCGCTTCGCGGGTCGTCCGGATGCGCGGCCCTGGCTGCGTGAGCAATAGCGGTTGCGGATGCATGCGGGGCTCCACGACGGCGGCCTCCACGCGCCACGTCGGCTCTCATCTTGCTCCGGTTCACGGCAATAGCATCCGGCGAATCGGCCGGCGCTTGCGCGGCGTACGAGCGTGGACCACCCGATCGTCACCATCATCGCGAAGCTCGGCGGTAGATCTCCGCCGAAGCGCTTCGTTGTGTGCCAGCGTCATTCTTCTTGCTCCCGTCGTGGCTTGGCTGGTGCAAACCACCTGCGTCGCCCGATCGCCGTCGCGTTACGTGTAGTACATGGCGTGCAGCTTGTCATGGTACTCGGAGCGGGGAAAGCTTATCGGGACTGCGGCCTTCTTCTTCTTCTTCTTCTTCTTCGCCTTCGCCGTTGGTTGTTCGCTGGTGGGTAGTACCTGCGGCAAAAGATGATGCTCCAGCGTGCGGAGGATCTGTTCGAACATGATCTCGGCGGCACGGGAAGATCTGCTGTTGCGCACATGCATGCGAGAGGCGGCTCGTCGGCACCGTGAGTACCCTCAAGAACCTGTCCACCATCCCCACCCGGTTTCGGCGAAGGAGTACTGCCAAGATGGTGGAACACCGCCCCTTTCACCGGGAACATCCGTTCAAGCTCGCGGCGGTACATGGGCATCATGAATAGCGCCACCGCAAAGTAGTTGTCGGACTTGACCACCATCCAATCGAACTTGTTGAGCAAACGGTGGTCCTCTTCGCAGAACGTGTGGTTCCGGGAGCCGGAGCTTTACGCTCTCGGTGAGAAGAAACACGGTCTCCAGGTGGAGGTAGACGTAAGCCGGCAGCACCTGCGCGCGAGCGTCGTCGCCGTAGCCGTAGCGGATGATGTTGTTATGGAGCATGTTGACGTAGCTCTCCTTGGAGTGGGAGGAGAAGGCAGCGGCGTCGAGCTTGTGGGGAAATCGGCCGTGGGAGCAGCCACGTGGTCTGAGGAAGGGCTCGCGAAGAGGCCCTCCATCTCCGGGGCTCATGGGCCGAGGAGGGCCTTGATCGGTGAGGGCGTATAGGAAGGTGGAGGCAGGCTGAGCATCCGGTTGCGAGGCCCTCGGTTGGGACCCACCGCGTGCCCATGTGCGATGATGATCGCCCGGTGGCGGCGTGGTCTGCGTTGCGGGCGGCGGTGGAGCAGCAGCGGCCTCATGATGAAGCGCCCGTCTGTGGCGCACCGGCAGTGGTTGGCCTCGTACCGCCTCAGCCTCTCCACCGGTAGGGGCCTGAGAGAACTGCGTGGGCTTCCGGCGCTGCGAGGCCTCGTGCGGGTGAGCCGCCGCCCGGATTGTTGTCTTCAAGTCCGGGGAGGAGCTGGTGGGCGCCACCAGCGTTGCCGCCCGAGCCGTAATCTGCTGCGTCGCCCTTTGCTGCCACCGGATCGGAGGTGGCGGTACCGAAGTGGGAGGCCGGCCGCGGCGAGTGCGTCAGCGACCGACAAGAAGATGATAGCGATGGCGGCGAGCGGCTGCATCCGGCGTTCTCTCTCGCCTCCGCCCGATCGACCTCGCAGATCTCCTTCCATCTACTCAATCACAACTATCACATCTATATAACTCTAGTTAAGTTTGCTGCGAATGGGCGAGAGACATCATCCTCCTTTGCATACATATAGAGCAAAGTTACTTCTCCAATAAGATTCGGAAGGGGGAAGTAATTATTTGCTTCCTATTCTGTCTAGGAACGTAACTGCTTTCCTCTCTTTTCTATCTTTGGATTTGGAATAGTCTGCCCCTCCGTTATTACGTAAGATCGAGCTAATTACTACTCCAGCAATATACCCACACTGTGCATAAGCTGGAGCATTGACGGGAACAGCGGGTCGGTGCCTGTGAATCATGTGCTGCCGATTTACACCAAGATTAAGTGAAATGGGTTATGTGTACATACAGTTTGATTTTTCGTTTACGTGTGTAATCGTTCTTATATCATGACAATATATCTGGGGCGCCGATAACGGCCACACATGTGGTGTACGGATGGTTGTGCCGCCGTCTGTGTGCGCGAAAGCGAACCCTTACGCCGCGACCCGCGTCCGGCGTAGCGCAGCCACAACCGCATGTCCGATGTGTGGCAAAATCGCCCTACGTCCGAGGCAAACTACGCGCTGCCCTTACGACCCAACCGCCGGTCGTCCCGGCCTCCTTTCGATCCCCAGTTCCACCCGCCGCCGTCGTCTCCTACCTCTCGATCCTCTGCCTCCATTCCCTACCTTCTCTGGTTTCCATGGCAAAGCCTGTGGCGGAGCCAGCGTACAGGCATTGGGTTCAAGTGAACCCAATGAATTTTGTCACGTACGTGCTAGTAGGTACATACATGCCTCGGGTGAACCCAACAAAAAATCCTTGTTGATCCCATTAAATAACGTGAGTACGTGACAAAGGGCCGAAAAGCCCACCACGCATGAGTGTACACCCACGTACCGGCCTAAATCGTGATTAGTTTGTAACAGTGCACGCACGCCTCGTCTCTTGATGTTCGTTTCCAATTCTCATCTCTCCTCGTCTCTTCGTGTTGCTCGGCGCCTCTGCCGCCCACGATAGCGCCTGGTGGCAAGCAGATCGCCGCACGTAGACAACGCCAACAATTGTAGCTAGAAATTTGAGGTAATTAAATTACATTGCCGTATCTTCTTTCTCTTGTGTTTGATTTATCTAGCCTAATATCCTAGTATGATAGTGATTTTTTTGCCCTAGTTTTCCAATTTGTTTTTCTCCATGAACTTTGAATGATCTGGGCTATGGATCGGTATTATTTGAAGAGACTTGGTCATCAGATCTAGATAATGATACAGACACATCAAGGTCATCTATTAGACATAGACAAAGTGCATGAAATGTCGCTACAACTATTCTCGTGAAGCCTACTATTCATACAAAAATTAATTTAGATGAGTTGCCTTATGATTATTTGACTGAAAGAAATTTCAGAGTACAAAAAATCCAAAGAAGCAAGATGATATTAAGGCATATATTTAACAAGGTGCCCTTCAGGCCATCGGCTAATTTTGATTACGCGTAGAGGGAGATTGGAGATACTCAACGGATATTTAATCCAGATTGATTTGATAAATATGATCGTTGGCTTGAGTATAGTGACAAAGTGCATAAGGCCTTCTGTTTGTGCTGCTACCTTTTCACAGATAACAGTAAGCTCTCCAAGAGTACCTAGAGATCCAGTTCGAAGGTATGCCTAGTTTTTACATAGTGCAGACATAGTAAATGCTCATTTCATTGTGTGCAAGTGCAAGAGATGCGGCACGTTTCATTATGTGGTGTTGTTTTGTTATAATCTCATCCTTTTGTGTTCACAGACTGGAAAGTATGCATATTTATCTTCAAGGAGGCAGTAACTAGTTTGTGTCACCTTGCGGAGAGGGTGCAATGAAGATAAGATTGAGGATTTCCAAGTACAAGATGTTAGGAAGGAGCCTTGCAAGAGAAGTAGGAGCTGCGTTGAGCCTCTTCAACCTGCTAAGGTAAGTCACTGTATGCAACTCAACAGTTCAATCCCTTGTTTGTTTTAGACATAGTTAATTTTCTCTTTTCAAATGCTTTATTTGTCCTCAGTTAATGAGATGCCCAAATAATCATGCCTAATGTTCGGTACTTGTATCACTATTAGTTGACTTAATTAAATGCCTTACCATTTAATTACTCTGCTGAAGTGTGCCTGAAGCTTTGAAGTCTATTAACCAACTATTATTGCATGAGGCTCACAATCTAGTTTATACTCGCTAATGATTGCATAGTTTTGCCTGTTGTAGTATGTTTGTATGAAACCCTCTGCTGTTCATTATGCTCCCTAAGACTTTAAGCGAGGCCGCAGAATGGCCAACTGCTTGCTTACTTCATAGCGTGATGTCTAAATTTGTAACTTATGCATGTTTTCGATTGGGCTAACATCATGCTCCTCTAGTGAGCTAAGAGGATTTCTGTATGCAGGCTGCAGACTATCTTTTTATAATTTTAAAATATCACCTGCTTATGCTTCATGGCGTGTAACATTTTTTTGAAAGTTAGCCGGATTTTGGGTTCCATGGACCCTCTAGAGTTCGAACTACAGGGGTGCCGCGGAGATCTCACCCCCTACCAACCTGCACCTCGTCGCCTCGGAAGGATCTAAACTACATGAAGAAACAACACAAGAGACACAAGGTTTATCTTGGTTGGGCCACCATTGTGGTGTAATACCCTACTCCGGTGTGTGGTGTGGTGGATTGCCTCGGGGGCTGATGAGGAACAATACAAGGAAGAACAGCCTCGCAGTGCATTCTTGGGCGGTCTGACGAACTGCTAGGGGACTTGGACGCTCTCTCTCTATCTCTCTCTAGATTGCTTGATCTCTAGCTCTGTTGCAGATTCTCTGGATCCCGATCCTCTCTCTGTGGGTGGCTAGTCCTATTTATAGGCGGAGGCCTGGCCTCTTCCCAAATATTGGCGGGAAGGCGCCAACAATTGGCCATTTGAAGGGAACATCTAGTACACTTATCTGACTAAAGTTGGTCCTACTTTGTCAAAGGCTCTGGCGGTGGCGTCGGCTTGGGCTCCACGATGACCTCCTTCCTGCTGTTGCGTTGGCCTTGGTCTTGTTGCACCGAAGCGATTGCCTTTGCTTGATGCTCTACGCTGCGCTTGCCTCCTTTGCCAAAGAGAAATGAGGGACCTTCTGTGGTGGCGCCCTTGGCGCCCTTAGTCGTCATGGCTTGCGTCATGGGCGCCTCGTGAGTACCCGCCTTGATCTCTCGCCTCCTCGCGAGCCCGACTGTGGCTTGGCGCTGAGAAGCTTCTGTCGTCCGCCCAGCAATCTCAGCCCGTCGTGAGGTCTTGAGCTTGTCTTGATGAAGATAGGCGTCTTTGGGCCACCTTGAAACCACGCCGTGGGCAGCGAGCGAGCAAGTCAGGTACCCCGTTCCCGAAGCGCCGACAGTAGCCCGGGCCCAAAGCGGCGCTGGACTTGGCTGAGCAAAGAAGCGAAGGGGCAAGTGCAAACCGCCGTGGGCCCTAACAGCCTGCGGCCTCGGGTGCCGCGTGGCGGTTGATTGGACATGGGCGTCCCTGTTCCCCCACGCCTCCTTATTTTGCGCCCGGCTAGAGCGGACCCGTGGTTGCACAGATCATCCCTCTTCTCGCCCGCTCGACCGTCTCCTGCTCTTCCTCCTCTCGAGCTCCGGTCTCCGCTTCAATCCAATCTCGAATCTTCCCTTCACAGCCGCCATAGCTCCAGCGAAGAAGGGAAAGGAAAAACACATGCCTCCGCCCGCTTCGTATGTCGCCGGCAGCTCCTGCCGTCGATCGATCGATCATACTCAGCAAGAAGGCTTGGACAAGGTCGATTCTGCCCTCGCCACCATCTTCAGCGAATGCGGGAGGGCGGCAGTGCAGCCCGCGTCTCACTTCTCCATTGTGAGAATAGTCGCTGGTCGGTACTTCAGCGGCCACGTAGTAGGACTAGTTCCCCTTTTCCAATTTCTTCAATGTTGTGCTTTCCCATTACAGATCCATATGATGCATTTGGGTCTGAATCCGTTACTCTTCTTGCCGTTTTCGCCTTTTATGCGGCGATGATGAGCATCCCTCCTTGATTGCCTTCTGCGCCACTTCTTCTCTTTGCGCCTCATATTTACCCAATTCTCGGGGTGCGTGAGCTTCATTGCCGCACGAAGCTGCGTCTTGAGGATTGATTTCAGCCTTCCTCCGCCCGCGTCACGGGTTCCTTGGCGGTGGCTATATGTGGACGTCGGGGTGCCCAGCCCCTGCTCTCGGAGCGGCATTGCCGCTATTCCCAATTTGGGCTGGAGCAGGAGGCGCTCACGAGCCCCGGCTCGTCTTCGTGCAACATCGCTTGGCGTGCCAGGCGCTTCGGCGTGGCGGCACCCAAGGTGGTGAACAAGTTCCTCCTATGCCGCATTGCCCCTCTTCAGCGCCATTCCCGCCGGATGTGGGCCTTTGGTGGGCGTGAGGACCGCATGAGGCTCGGGAGAGGAGGACGGCGCTGAAGGGTGAGGAAGGTTCTCATGATCTGGCGGAGACCCTTCACTGGTAGCATCCGGCAGGGGTGCCTTGTTATATCTTTGCTCGAGCGGGGTGACCGTGAAGCGGATGCCCGGCTTGACGAATGGGGGCTCGCCCCACAGGCCTCATGGGACCTCGCGAGAACCCGGTTGTGATGGCTGCCCTCCCGGTTGCCTGGCGGTCCTTCCTCTAGTGGTGGGCGAGGAGGCAAAGACCACCGGAGGCTGAGGGCCTCCGCCGGGATGGCGGCCTTGGCCCGGCACTCTGGCGGCAGCTCACGAGGCCCCTGCTGTTGTGGCTGCAGGCGTTGAGCCACGACCCGCGGCTCCGTGGCGAGGCCTGAGGCCCGGCTACCACTCTTGGTGGCGACCAGTGGCGTGTGCGGGGCAGGCGCCCACAGCAGCTGGTCACCTTGGTGCTTCTTCCTCATCAGCGGTGACCCTGCTGCTGAACTCTGAGCTGCTCCGCGTGGACTTGAGGTTCTCCGAAGAGAGGAGGCCTTGGGTGATGATTACCCTTGCCGCCTGCTCAAGTGTAGGGAGTATTTCGCCATTGATGAGTAAGCCTTCTCCTTTCCTAGTTCCTTATTTTCCCGTTGCTTCGGCTGATCCTCGCTCTGCAGGGCCCTTCCTGTCGAGCTCACGGAGATGGCGGTGAGCCATCCCCTAGACCGCCCTCTCCACTGTCTCCAGGCGCCCGAGTTCAAGCACGCCCTTGTGGTGAGGCGGTGGGAGGTGAGCCATCTGTGGCGCATCATGGTTCTGCGCACCTCGTGACCCTCCTTGAGCCTTCCGGGGCATAGCTAGCCTGCCTTGGGCTCCTGGTGATTACGGGCGGTGATTAGCTGAGGTCGGCCCTTCGTTCTTCATTCGGGGCGAGCGGCTCTGGGCAGAGCTTGGCGAGCTGCCCGGCCATCGTGGCCCAGCCCCGGCCCCCCCCGGAGGAGTGCTGATCGCGGTCCCCACGCACACCTAGGCGGATGGCGGCGGAAGGCGTGCTCGGCGTGCCGGGGCGCCGTGCCCGCCGCCAAGGTTTCTCGGAGGCGGTGGCGCGATTAGCCAGCTTAGTGTAAAGCTTCGGCAGCGCGCCTTGAGGCGAGACTGCGCCTAGGCGAAGGCGCAAGCTGAAAGTAGCCGTTGCCCTTGCGCGCCACCGGCGTGACCTCGACAATGAGAAAGCTGAGGTGTCATTGGCGGCCTCGCAGGCGGCCCATTCGAGCCGTCGAGGCCGGGAGGCTGACCGGCAGCGTGGCGGCGGAGGCAGGTAGCAGCTCGAACTGGGCGATTCCTGGAGCAGCGGGAGGAGCTGCGTGAGGCAGCCCTTGCGTCGATGAAGGGGCCCGATCGACCGGCGGAGCTCGAGCGTGAGGAGGCTGTGGCTGGAAGCTGCGCCGCGATCTTGAGCGGTGGAGCGAGGCGCAGTGGCGGCAGGCGGAGGGCGATGTCGCTGCGCAGGAGGCCGAGTCTGGAAGAGGTTGATCGCCAGTGGCGGCCCGCTTGAACCTTGGCCTTGAGTTCGAGGAGAGGCTGGGGTTGATCGGGGCAGCGGAAGGCAGGACCGCCGCCACGAGGCCAAGCTGAGACGAAGAGGCAGCGGGCTGGCCTTCCGGGCCGCCCTTGGCGTGGCGCGGGAGCTGACTTCCTCCGTCTTGAGATGCTTCTTCTCGTCGGCGGGTGGGCCAGGCGAGGCCGTTGCGTGGCCAGCGAGGGCGAGATATGCCAGCGGCGAGATCACGGAGCACGAGCATGGCCCTATGCTCCTTGCGCTTTCAGGAAAAACTAACACTGCCTTAGGCAACATCTGCGGCGGCCGTCGGCGAGCCTCATGCGATTAACTATCTTTGGTAACCTCCGGTTCTTCGCGATGTGGTGGCCTTGTTGGAAGTGCGGTCGGCGAGCCAGCGAGGTTGGTGGAGGAGAGAGTAGTGCCTGCTGGGCGTGCCTTTTCTCGCGTCTTGACCATCTTGAGACATGGACCCCAACCCGATTTTGATGCGCCATCGCCCGGTACCCCGAGCCGTCCGGGGCGACTGGCGCATTGAGTGGAAGACAGCGTGGATGCCCTCGTCGGGGCCCGCTCACGGCGGCGGCAGGCGTGGTCGTGGCGTGATGAAAGCGGCGTGGTGAGCAACCACGGCGTCGGCGGCGGCGGCGGAGGGCGATGGCGAATGACGCGGCGGCGATTGAGGAGGTGACCTTGAGGATGCATTGGGGATTTATCCGATTGACCGCGTGCGCTCTGCTTTCTTATCACTGCAGACGAGTTGGGCTTGTACTGAAGGTTGTAAGAGCATTTTGGGAGGAGCCCCTCGTGTAAAACTTGCGGTTAAGCGTATTAGTAGATGTGATATCATTAGATGCGCTGACACCTAGTGGCTGGCTTTGCAGCAGCTGGCTGGCTTGTTTACCCGACCAGCGTGGGCCCGAGATAGCTTTGTGGAGGGCTGTGGCGCTCTGTGTGCTCCTGAATGAGCCCATTTAACTTTGTGATGAGAACCTCACGAGAGGCGCGGTGATGGCGGTCGGTGCATCGCATGCTAGGCTGGCCCGGCTCGCGAGAGCTCCTGAGGGGGGCGGTGGAGTGGTAACGAGAATCGAGATTGCTCGAGCGAGACTAAACATCCTTCCCGAACACCGCAACACAAGCTCAAATCCAACTTAAATCCAAGCGGGGAAAAGCAAGAAAAAGCGCGTCAGGCACCTAGTCTAGTCTTGGGCGTCTTCTCACCGTGCGAGCTAAGTCTGCCAGGCGTGGGAGGGAGCCCGGGGCCTAAGGCGGCGCTCACGAGACTCGGCGTGTACAACCCCTCATTATTACGTGAGAGTGTCACAGGGCAGCGAGCTTCACGAGGCTGGGCCTTCTTCACAGTGTAGGCCTTGCTTCATGTCGCCCGAGACGAGGCCCGCCTTGCGCCACACTCTAGTGCCATCGATGGCGGCGGAGACCCGAAGCGCCCCGATGGGGTAAGCGGATGCGCCAGTGAGTTCCCGGCGACCACAGGTCCTCTGCCGGGGTGAGCACTGAGGCACCTCCCGACGGAGGCCTACCTCTGAGGCGCCTTGCTCTGAGCGCCCGGTGGTGATGCCGGATCTCGGCCCCTCTCCTGCAGCCCTCGGCGCCCTCCTCATGAGGGGTAGGAAACTGCGGGATTGGGGCAGCCATCCGCTGCGACGATCTGTACCTCCTGCGATCCATGGTTAGCGTATGCCTGCTCCTGAGGAATTAGCGGTACCCAATAATCATTGCTCCCGGCGCGGTTGGTGGGGCTTCCACAGGGCTCCTAGAAGAGCTCAGACCGGTGCCTCGTCCCCCGGCTTGGGCGAGGCGAGCCGTGTCCGTCCTCTGGCGTGCCCTTGATCCATCATGTGGGGCACATACTCTTAGGGCCGCCATCCGAATGCTGCCGTAGTGCCCGTGTGCCACGCGCGAGCCTGTCGGCGCCCTCCTCGGGGTGTGTGTGGATGCCCCGGGGCCGTGGGCTGTGGCGAGTCCTCCTTGGCTGGCCGGGGGCGGAGGCGTGGCTGCTTGCTAACCAGTCTTGATGGCTTTGGTGGCGTTAGGTAGCCTTGGGTCCGCTTGGAGCTGCTTGTGAGCGTCGTGGGGCCTCGCGTGTGCCGCCTTGGACTGAGGTGGCGGTTGGGTGCGAAGGGTGAGCCCGATCTGGCGAAGCCGAGAGCTCGCCACCGCTCCGGTGACGCGTCGCGACCGCCTTCCATCGGCTTTGCATTATAGTAGCTCTCGGGCCACCGTGGCGCGGCCCTTGAGTTCGCTGCTCCGTCGAATTATGCGGCGCCCGTGTATGGCGTGGTTTGAGCCCTACGCCGCCCGACCGCGCCTACAGCGGCGTGAGCTGTCGTTACTGGCAGCGTCGCCGCATGACCCTTGCGCCGTCGAAGCCGTGAGCTGCTGGACGCAGGGTTGCGGCGAGCAGCTCTGCGTGGGCGAGCTAGGCTGCCCGGGATCAGGTTGCCCGCTGATGGCGGACATGATGATGATGATGCGATGGGGTGGCGGCGGAAAGCGGTTCGGCGCACCTACAGCGCCAAATGCCGGTTCGGGTTCGGCGGACCCTCTGGAGTTCGAACTACAGGGGTGCAGCGGAGATCTCACCCCTACCTACACACCTCGTCGTCTCGCAAGGATCTAAACTACATAAAGAGCAACACAAGAGACACAAGGTTTATCTTGGTTCGAGGCCACCATTGTGGTGTAATACCCTACTCCGGTGTGTGGTGTGGTGGATTGCCTCGGTGATGATGAACAATACAAGGAAGAACAGCCTCGCGAGTGCATTCTTGGGCGGTGCGACGAAAACTGCTAGGGGAGTTGGTGGCTCTCTCTCTCTCTCTCTCTCTCTCTCTCTCTCTCTAGATTGCTTGATCTCTAGCTACGTGCGGATTCTCTGGATCCCGATCCTCTCTCTGTGGGTGGCTAGTCCTATTTATAAGCGGAGGCCACAGGCCTCTTCCCAAATATTAGCGGGAAGAGGCGCCAACAATTGGCCATTTGAAGGAACATCTAGTACACTTATCTGACTAAAGTTGGTCCTGCTTTGTCAAAGCCTCTGGCGGTGGGCGGCTTAGGCTCCACGATGACCTCCTTCCTGCCGTTGCATTGGTCTTGGTCTTGTTGCACAAGCGGTTGCCTTTGCTTGATGCTCTACTGCGCTTGCCTCCTTTACACCAAAGAAAAAATGAGGGACCTGCTGGCGGTGGCGCCCTTGGCGCCCTTGGTCGTCATGGCTTGCGTCATGGGCGCCTCGTGAGTACCCGCCTTGATCTCTCCGCCTCCTCGCGAACCAGCTGGCGAGGCCGCGCTGAGAAGCTTCTGTCATCCGCCCAGCAATCTCGGCCCCTCGCGAGGTCTTGAGCTTGTCTTGATGAAGATGGGCGTCTTTGGGCCACCCCTTGAGCCACGCCCATGCGAGGCGCGAGCGAGCAAATCTGGTACCCCGTTCCCGAGCGCCGACAAAAGTGACGTGGAACATTATTGTTAGTCTGTTTTGCCATGTAGTACAAAATAGTGTCTTGTTACGCTTCATACGTAACTATATTTCGCCCTAGTCATGTGTACTTACGAAACATATCGGGATGAAGTGACATCAACACAAAGATTTGCGGCGGTGCGGCATGGCGTTACCGAATGATTATGGATTGGAATTGGAATGTCTTTGATGCTCTCGAGCATCAACTAGAGGTAACAAGACAACGTGTACATGATTGTCAGCGTATAATCAACAAGTTGAGGCTGGACATGCAGGTATTAGATGCAGGAGTCAAAAAAATGAAACAAGACACTGAGGTAACCATGAAGGAATTGGAGATTTTGCAGACTGAAATTTGCTTGATGCAGGAGTCAAGAATTATCACCTGTGCCGAACCATAATGCCCAGTGGGTATAATCGGCTGTAATTTCTTTATTGTATAGTGTAGGATTATTCTACCTTTCTATGCCTTGATCTCTTTGTTGTATAGTGTATGCTTTTTAGAGGTGATAGTATTGAGTATGATAATTCTTTGAATATGCTATATCATTCAAACGGGGGCCAACTCACCCGACCATGGCCCTCATGGGCTGTCGGATCCATGGGCCTTCTACGTCTCGTAGGATCCATGGGCCTTCAACGTCTCGTAGGATCCATGGGCCTTCTACGTCTCATAGGATCCATGGGCCTTGTACATCTCGTAGGATCCATGGGCCTTCTACGTCTCGTAGGATCCATGGGCCGCCGACTCATTTATGGGTCTTGTACAGGCCTTTAATGGGCCGTGAAGCGGGCCTTTAATAGAATAAATCGTTTATGGGTTGACCATAACAGGCGTTAATAGGCGCATTTGGTGATGCTATGAAAATGGCCCAATAGACTAACGGTCCACAAGCGGCGGTATGTAACGACGAGCTGAATTTGGCCCTAGCGAAAATAGCGATGAGGTTGTAAGTAACCGAATCTGCAAATGAGCCCAGAATAAATGGGCCCTCGAAGGCGAAAGTTAAGTTGAAATTTGAGCGGCTAGCGGAATAACGGGTAGTTAATGGGTATAAAGTGATACCTTTGTTCATTACGGGCGGTTTCACCATGGGCGTTAATGGGTGTAAGTAATACACTATTCATTACGGGCGATTTCATACGGACCACTAATGGGCCAGAGTTACAAAAGGGCCTCATATGGGCGAAAGACATCATGGGCTATACATGGGCGGAAGTGAAAACAAGTGGAATCATATTGGGCGGCCGGATGGCGCTCTTGGGCCTAATTCGGATAGGGCATAGCGGGCCTTGGGTTAGCGAAGTGTAAATGGGCTATATGCGAGCAGTAGTTAACGAGGCTTTCCATGGGCGGGCCCTTGACTTTGACCAAGTCAAGCGGGCGACCTTTTCACGAGGAATGGGCCCTTTGTTGGGCGTGCCACGTGTCGGCGTATCATAGGCGCCTACATCCAATGAGTGGATGACATCTGTCCAAGCGATGAGCTAACAAGTGTTTCCTCTAGCCAATGATGATTTTACCGTGGAAAATCCCCATTGGTCGGGGTGATAATGGGTTATCGGATCCAAAACCCGACCCGATAAGCTTAATGGCGTTCCGTTCACGGTGGATGCCGTGTCGGTCACCCTTAATGCAAAGCACTTACGTGGCAGCGATTTATCGTCATGGAAGTGGACACTTCGTGATGATAATTTTGGTAATGTCATGGAACACTTCTCGACAACAGGTATGACTATCTTGACTCTGTCATAAATTTGTCATGGATGTACATGCATGACAAAAGCGACCTCTTTGTGACAAACCGTATCATCACGGAAGTGTATTTTTTGTAGTGAAAAGAGGTGGACTTGGGTCTTTTGTCGAGTATCCGTCATCCACATCCTTTGTGGGCCTTGTGTGATTAGTTCTTGACGCAAGGGCGGATAACACCTCGAGGGCTGGTGCGGCGGTTTTATTTTCGGCGAGTGCTATGTCCGGATCACTAGCTAGAGTGATGATTCCATTGGGCTCGGGCATTTTAGCTTCATGTACGTAATGGGGTATAGCTTGGAAGATCGTGAATGCCTCCGCCCTAAAAGGCGTGGTATCTGCTCTTGAGCAGGGCCACTTGGAATGTGATTTCTTGGGACCTATAATTCCCGGCGTCTTGAATACCACATCTAGTGTGATTTTCACGCACATCGTGCCTCCCGACTAGGGATGATTCCTCTGAAGGTCGTCTTTGCTTTGCTCAATCGGCTCTTGTCCATTCCATTTTGAAGAGTCTCCTCATAGATGAGGTTTAATCCATTGCCACCGTCCATGAGCACATTAGTGAGTAGAAGTCGTCCACAATTGGACTAAGGACCAAGGTGGGTGGTGCTCGGGCTGTTCGAATTTAGGTTAAATCCTTGGCATTGAAGGTTATAGCCGTACCGCTCCATGGATTTATTGTTGCCACGTGGCAGACTTCGGCAAGGCTGCGGAGTGCTCGCTTGCGCCTATTGTTTGAGGCAAAGGTCTCGAAGGTATCAATCTTGTATTGTTATTTTCACGGGATGGTGCTCTGTTGTATTGTTGATGAGGATATCCTCGCCGCTCTTGGCCACTATAGGAGTATCAACATGCTCTAAGGCTATGTGTTGGTATGGTATCCGTTGTCTTGTGAATTTTGCATGGCCCATTGAGCCATCCCTCCATCTGTTCCATACATAGTGGGCTTTTGTTTCTTTGTAATTGGATCGGGTGACTTACGAGTACACCCTTTTAGTTGAGACGGGGGTTTTAGTGAGAGTCGGAGGATCCCGAATTTTGTTTGGGTTCTCCGGTAGCTTTCCATCGCCTGATACTTACGTACTATGGCCGCCAAGTCAGCAAAGTGTGCTATGTCACGGCGACTTATGGCGTTGAGATTCCGTCGTGCAACTTTTGCAAAAGAATGAAATGCGTCTTCTCGCGACGATCCTTGACCTTGCTCATTATAAGGAGAATCGGCCCAATAGTGATGTCTTGTCTCTTGGGGCTCTTGTCTAATGTGGAAAGATCACTTATATCTGGGTGGGTGGGTAGATTTAAGTCGAACCTGACCCGATCTGAGACCCAAAGGCGGAGGAGTTTACGAGCTTGGCGGTTCGGGCTCCGGGATGTTGCCCAATAGATCAGCTGCTTTGCGATTCTAGGTCCAAAGCTTGGGCCATGTCCTCCGTGAAGCGGGTATCCGGCTCGAAGAGCTCGGGAATCGGACATAGTTTGTCCTCA